>OY294068.1:126729079-126961579 GCA_958510875.1 Endomychus coccineus | reverse complement strand
GCTGTAATTCTGGAAAACAAAAATGTCCCGAGTAGGAAATTCCCCAGTTATCCAAAAAACGGTTATTCGGGGAGTTTATCGTGTGCCCGTTTCCTTTCCTTCATCCAGATAATAATAATGAGGCCCATAGGACTTAAATCATTACTGATAATGTTTTCTCTCATGCGAAAGGTGATCCATATTTAGATGTCTATATAGCATATCCTGAATTTCATATGCCAAACTAAAAAATAACAAAAATTCATTTCAAATCAAGTCCGGAAATGTTTCAATAAAGAGCTACGGAGCTGTACAGATGAAGACTGAAAGATGATTTTCGTTTTATGACTCAGGAACCATAACATGCCAAGCTTTCAATTTTGGTAATTTGGCTTTAGTAATTATCAATGCAAATTTTTTTATATGGTAGGTACCTGTCGACGAAGCTTCTTAACAGAAGCGACGGTACGAGGAACATGCAATACATTTTCTGCTTTATTTTGGATCGCATCATTTTATTTTATTTTAAAACCAATTATAGGTTCAAAAAAGTATTCTTACATTTTTCTTCAGAAAAAACATTTTCATGGAAAATGTATTTGAAAATGGTCGAAATGGACCTTTTATAATTCCTCCTCACTTAAATGGTGAAACATATTTCAATTTATTGGAGAACGACCTTACAGATCTAATGATTAATGCACCATACGCAAATAGATCAGTAAGTTGGTTCATGCATGATGGAGCACCTGCTCATTTCAGTTAGATTTACCCTCAAAAGAGGATAATACCGCACAGTTGCGTGGCCTCCTCGTTTACCTGACTAACAATCCTTAGATTCTGTTCCATGGGGTTATTTAAATGTACTAGGTGCAAATTGAAAATGAGAGAAATTTTGAACAAATCATAGTAATAGAGCAATACGCAATAATTCGGAATAAGGAAGGCTTATTTGAGAAAGATCATCCATGAGGAATCGACTAGAAAGACGGACATTTCCAGCACATGCTATATTTATTAATTTTTGCCATTTAATCTTGAATCGAGTTATATGGCTGAAGTATGTTCTCGTGTAGCGGCCAAATGATAAATGCAATCCACTTAAAATTTGGACACTATAAACAAGGAACTATCATACTTATCCAATTGAAATACTGTCAAGTACTCAGGACCTTTCAGCTACCAAGTAGCCATCATCAGAGTAAACAGAACAGTATTGTTAGTGGATAAGAGCGATTGTTTCTCATTTATAGTGTTATAGTGCGAACTCTTACATAGCTTATCAGAAATTTTAACACAAATTATGGAATGATGCTCGAAACTTACTGGCTTAAAAGTTCAAAGAGGTTCGACCGTTTTTGAGTTATTGAGTAGTACGGATTGTCGAAATACTCGACACTTTTCGCTCTGTTTCGCGCGTCATTTGGAGCGGTAATCATCTGGCCGATTGCCGATTGTAGAGAGAAATAATATAACAACACGTTCACTGCCGATCACACCAGCAGGTGCGGCACCCGATAAAGGGATAGCGCGTTCCGTCAATAGTCCAGGCATTTAAGGAGGAAAATCGACGATTTTTGTCCGATTTTCCGCGAGGTCCAATTTTGGTCTATTCTATGTATTTTGACACTCTGAAAACGATGAGTTAGTTTAAATTTGCATTAACCCTGTGCTAAAAAAGCTATGGCCATTTTTTGGAAGCAAAATGGCATTTTTCCAATTTTTTGCGTTTTGAGACAAAGCTTTGAGTGGTATAGAAAAATGTTTGAACGAAGGTTTTTGGAAAAATTAATAGGCGATTTTTGGCTCTGGTCCAAAATCGATTCGAGGTCGTGGGCCCAAGATAGGGTCCCATTTACTCTGTTATTTAGCCCATTGAAAAATGGAGTATATGTCAAAGAGTTTTTGTTTTTTTCATATTCTGTTTCGGTGGGAACATAGTATTTTCATTTCTTTTCTTTCGATTTCTGGTATTTTGACCTAACTCATTTTTTGGAGCCAAAAAAGGCCATTTTGAAAAATCTGTATTTTACGAATTCCAGACGAAATACTCAAGTTCTCGATCTAAAACCAAATTGATTTGAAAGATTTTATTATTCTGCACTCAATATCCAAAATTCAATCATTTTGGTTCAAAGACTTAACTTTGGCGCCATTTTGAAAATTTTGGACAGCTTAAAAATTCAGATCTTTTGGGGTTAGAAATTTTTCACGAAATTCAAATTCTACTTTCTTTAAGAGATTTTTATAGCGACTATTTTAAGTTCCAGCAGATCGATTTGAGTTGAGTAGAAATGAAGCTATCCTGATAAATGTGTTTGGACCTCTAAAGGGCACAATTTTGGGTCTATCAACAAAGTCTTAGAGCAAACCACAGAGAAATACATCGGCTATTCAGGTATGAAACAGCGTACGGGAATTCCTTCACAATTTCAAGTTATAACGAATTTCATCATAAAAAACTATTGCGGAATTTCATTCAGCGGCAATAAGCGAGGGCCGGTACAATAGATTCCTCGCGCGAAATAATACTTTTTTAAATGTTTTAAAATGCACCTGAATGCTTAAAATCATTTTGTGTAAATGTGTGAGTGTATGTAGACGTGTGAACGTGTATATGTGACCGTGACATGATGTCATTATAGGGTGTTACATAACAAATTTCAATATTTAAACAAAAAAAACTAAGATTAATGAATAATTTGTTTGTTTTCACATCTATATTTTTTTCTTTTACATTTCATATTTATTGAAAAATTATCTATACAGGTATGCCTAATTATTCACAAATAACCTAAGTTTTCGTTATCACTGTCAGCATATATTGCTAATGATGTAATATGATCATTATTGATATACGGATCATCGTGATCCGCTTCATCATCTAAGTTTGATCAAATTTGATCATCGCAATTGTCATTGATAACATCATTGATATCATCATCTTCATCATCGTGTTTATTCTCATCCATACACTTATCAAAATCATCATCATCTAATATACTGATTTCTGGCTCGGGGCAATTAGACATTCTTTACCTTCACAATGCTCACATAATGAGCTACAAGGTAGTCCTAATTTTAAGCACGAACATTCACCAGTACAATTTTTTATACAACCACAAGAGATTATTTTGATCAACTCATCGGGACCTGCATTTTTACTGTTTGTAAGTCCATTCGGACTATTTCTCCATTCCCATTTCGTTAGATCAATGATTTTATTACCGATCCAAACCTGAAATAGGTAATAATCCTAAAAATATGTTGCTTTGCAGCATCATCGTATTTTCATATGGTTACCTTGTGATGCCTTGGCATAATGTAATCGTTCGCTGGCATGAAAAATTGGGAGCTCTTTGTTTAACACATTTATAAGCAAACTACAATTCCCGATCTTCCATACTCGACATAAGATTTCAACAAGGTAGCCATATGAAAATACGATAATGCTGCTAAGCAACATATTGTTAGCGTGTTCGGTAATCAAACCATTGATCCAACGAAATGGGTTTGGAGGAATAGTCCGAATGGACTTACTCCTATACAAACAATAAAAATGCACGTCCCGATGAATTGATCAAAATAATCCCTCGTGATTGTGAATAAAATTGTACTGGAAATGTTTGTGAAAAATTTAGGATTACCTTGTAGCTCATATGTAAGCATTGTGAAGGTGAATAATGTTCTAATTTCCCTGAATCAGAAATCAGTATATCAGATGATGATGATTTTGATATGTAACACCCTATAACGACATCATGTCACGGTCACATATACACCACACGTTTACATACACTCACGTTTACATACACTCACGTTCACACAAAACGATTATAAGCATTCAGGTGCATTTTAAAACATTTAAAAAAGTATAGTTTCTAGCGCGAAATCTATTGTACCGACTCTCGTTTATTGCCGCTAAATGAAATTCCGCGCTAGTTTTTTATGATGAAATTCGTTATTACTTGGAATTGTGAACGAATTTCCGTACGTTTTTTCAAATCTGAATAGCCGATGTATTTTTCTTTTTGCTCTAAGACTTTGTTCATAGGCTGGTAATGAGAACAATCTTTTCAATCATTTCCAGGAATATTATTAGTTTTGCTGAATTAAACACAGCCGATTAGACAGAGAATATCTTTGCAAAGAAATTTTGAAATTTCTATCCTATTCGAAGATAAAGTTATCGACTCATCTTGAGCGTCTATTTCTGGATATTTTCAAATGTTATTGTGTCTGCATCAGACTTTGATGATTTTGTGGAGACTATGTTGTCATCTATGGGTGAAAGTCATCTATCTTGTGGAACTGGAAATTGAGACCAACTAAGTGGAGATACCATTCCATGTTCCCAGCTTGTTAGAAAAGAATATTTTCAATCGTAGTTGAAAATCATGTCATTCCGAAAAAATCCCCTGTTGTAGACCTTAATATTGCTTGTTGACCAATAAATTATAAGAGAGTTACTGTGGATAGCACTATGAATAAGAAATAATTATAGTGAATAAGGGTGATTATTTTAACGAAATAATGAATATAATTACTTTGTTATACTATCACTGATATTTAATATAGCCGTTACTATAGTTTCAACACTAAACGTGTCATCTTCAGACGAAAACGAAGGTATGAATTTACAAGTACTATATCTACTATATATAGGTTAAAGAAGGCATACAAACAAATTAAAACCAAAAATTAAACCTAACACTGGTATTTTGGTATCCTTTGATGTTTCTAATATGTTTTCAAATATCCCTCCAATGTCGACATTTAATCAAAAATATCTCAGGAAAGTCACATATTAATCCTTCGATAAAATCAGAAATAGAACAGGCATTTGATTTATCAAAAGTACTGTCAGTTTAATAACAAATTTTATACTCAAAATAACGGATTAGCTATCGGTTCTCCATTAAGTCCACTTCTCGCAGATAATTTTATTTCTCACATAGAAGATACTATAATGAGTTCTGCCATAACAAAAAACATATTCAATTTTGGAACAGATACCTAGACAATATTTTAGCCCTCTTTAAAGGTACATCTAGACAGTTAGATGCTTTCTTATCATCCATCAATAATATTTATCCCAACATAAAATTCACATTAGAGACAGAAAAGGATCACAAAATAAATTTCTTAGACTTAAAATTATTACATCATAATAATAGCATCTCATTCGACATTTACAGAAAACCTACTTTCACAGATACATTAATTTGTACCTCTTCACATAGCCCCTATAGTCATAAACTAGCTGCTTCTCATTCAATGATACATAGAGCCTTTTCCCTTCCCTTATCTCAAGAAAATCTTAGTGAAGAATTAGATACAATTAAAGTTATTGCTACAAATAACGGTTTCGTTCCTCAAGTAATTTCTAAATTAATAAATAGAAAAAGACAAAAATTAATTTACAATAGCACTTATCCCTTTATGAAAGACAAAGGTAACTCATTAAAATATGTTTCTTCAACTTATTTTGGTCCTATAAGCGAGAAAATTGCAACATGTTATCCCATCATAACCTGTACATCAGCTTTAAAACCCCAAACAAATTATCTCATATTCTGTTCAATGCGAAAGATAAAACTGACGAATTTAAAAGGCCCGGAGTTTATAAACTAACTTGTTCAGAGTGTGATAGTTTTACATAGGTAGATCTTGCCGTAACATAGCAGTTAGATATAAAGAACATTTTCGTTCCTTTGAAAATAATAAGACCGATTCTTCATTCGCAAATCATATTTTAGAAACAGGCCATGCATTTCCTATTTTGAATAATGTCCAAATTTTACATAGTCAGGATAAAATTTCAAAACTAAATATATTAGAGTCAATAGGAATTTTCGAAGCAATGAAGATGTATGATAATGAGATACTAAACGATCAACTAGATTTATATTACAGTAATCTCTTCAATGTATTAATAACCTGATTTTCGTATTTAAAGTCCGTTAGTAAACATACCCGCACCACTAAGGTTCTCACGGAACTACCTAATCACTTTACCCCTCTCTGGTTTTTCCTAGAACTATTTCCTATAGCCATAAAATTTGTTTGTATTCCTTCCTTAACCTATATATAGTAGACATAATACTTGTTGAATTCATATCTTCGTTTTCGTCTGAAGATGACACGTATAGTGTTGAAAATATAGTAACGACTATATTAAATATCAGTGATAGTATAACAAAGTAGTTTTATTTATTATCTCCTTAAAATGATAAACTATCACAAAGTAACGGCTTCCACAATTGAATTCTTGAAGGGTGATTATTTCTTATTCATATTGCTCATTGACGATGGTCCATAACAACAAGGTTGAGAAAATTCTCAACCAACCAGATATTCCAATTCTACAACATGAGGTCAGTTAATCACAACATATCTTATGTGAAACTCAACTCAACTGTAGAATTTTGTTTCAGACTTTTAATCGCCGATTATGAAAGTCTTCGTGAATTAAAAACAGAATATCGTGAGGTATTTTTTCAATTTTCATTACTTTTGACTCGTAAAATCCTTCCTATGAATTCAGCTACCTTAAATAAGATTGCTGGGCGCTCAGAAATGTGCAGAATGAAAGCCACTATACGCGTACTTTCCGATATTTAGGTAAATGTTTTGGATGCTTTGAAATCGGTAGATTGTGAATATTATTCAGCTTTAGCGGTAGAAACATGTGGTGAACGCTCAGAGTAGGAGATGGGAAAGGTGTTTGTATATAGTACTTTCAGGCCGTCGATTTGTGGGCGTCCCAAAACGCCGGTTCTCGAACATTTTTCGGTATTTTTTACATTTTACGTTTTACTACCAGTTACAGTTATTCAGTGAATCGTAGACAGATGCTTTGAATGTTGTGAGTAACCATAGTCTGATGGTGTTGAGTTCTATAGAAAAAAGTGATTTATTTATTTACAAATTCCTTGACCCAACTCCTGTATATAACAAGAAAAAATCATTATTTCATTTGTTTAAATTTGTCATTACCTGTATATTGAATAAATGTATTCAGCATCCTCTTTCAAAAAAATGTTTGCAATCGTTTTATAAATGTATATTCAAGATTCCTTTTAACGCTAAAAGATGATCTTGGATACGGATTTTCAAGACTGCTCTTCAAATCAATTTTAATAAAGATTTTATAGCTCAAAAGAGGTTGTTAAGAAGTTAATACCTCTTACCTATGTGGACAATTTTTTACTTATGTGGACAATTACTGCCGTTGGGTTATAGAAAGATTGTTATTTAGTTATATATTTTTCTGTCTTTTTCTTATATAGTTATCTATTTTCCTGTCTATACAGAATAAGAGAAGGTTTCGTTTGTTTTTTAAGTTTGATTATGTTGAATAAAGTGCGTTTTTAGTTAAGGAATTTTTCATTCTCATTGCCTTCAAATTTTATTAAAAATTTATGTATGATCACCTCAATTCCCACAGAAAATTTCGTTGGGTTAGAAAAATACGCAATTTCAAGTTAAGTAATAAATTTATCTATACATTTTCTTATGAAAAATAAATTTCGTATTGGATATTTTCAATTTTGAACTTTAAAAATAACTGAAATTTTCATCAGTTATTCAAGAAAGAATATGATACGCAATGTAAATTTTGGGACTGTTATAGAGGACCAACAAATCAGTTTTATTCAACAACGGTCCGAAAGGATTAGCATTATCTTTTGATTTGTAAAATCCTTCATATCGATTATAAGCCTTCTGAACTGGCAACATCGCTGGACGCTCAGAAATGTGGTGTATGAAAGCAAACTATACTCCGGGGACGCTGAGTAGCCGAAAATTGAAAGCTTTACTGTATAGTTTGGACGCTCAGGAGCGGCTTTATGAACGGACGCTCTGAAATCAGTAGAATGCAAATTTTTAAAATTGTTTCCTATAATATGAAGGCTATGAACTCATTACGACCTCTACTGTTCAAAGATGGAATATATTCATACGTTATAGTAGGGATTGCATGAGAAATACGCAGTGGACGCTCAGAGTAGGAATAGTGAAAGGACGCCCTGGAGATAGCGGGATGTAAATATATATATATATATATATATATATATATATATATATATATATATATATATATATATATATATATATATATATATATATATAACTTAAGAGATATAGAATTAAATTTTCTGAATTATGAAGATAACTTAGATAATTTAACATAGGATTATAAAGATGAATAAACGTAAAAGATTGAACCATAGGCGGGATTCGAACCCACATTTCTGGATTTCTAGTCCAGGGTGTTTACCAATTACACCACTTCGGTCCTATTAGATTTTTATATTTTTGTAAATATAAACCTCTGAAAGGATAGTAGATCATTGATGAACACAATGCGATTCGATGCCCTACCATAGATCAACTATTCACGCATATTCATCTAAAGTTCAGTCGTTTTTTGAAGTAAGGATTGTAGGTTAGTACTGCTATGGTTGGCAGTTACTTGACAGTTCTTATTCAAATGACAGCATCCCTGGTTCTTATATATTTCAATAGAACTGACTGAGAATTGTTCTGGTTAATTATAAACAAGTTTAAAGTTTCTTTGCCTAATTGGCCACTATCGTGTATGTAACTTAAGAGATATAGAATTAAATTTTCTGAATTATGAAGATAACTTAGATAATTTAACATAGGATTATAAAGATGAATAAACGTAAAAGATTGAACCATAGGCGGGATTCGAACCCACATTTCTGGATTTCTAGTCCAGGGTGTTTACCAATTACACCACTTCGGTCCTATTAGATTTTTATATTTTTGTAAATATAAACCTCTGAAAGGATAGTAGATCATTGATGAACACAATGCGATTCGATGCCCTACCATAGATCAACTATTCACGCATATTCATCTAAAGTTCAGTCGTTTTTTGAAGTAAGGATTGTAGGTTAGTACTGCTATGGTTGGCAGTTACTTGACAGTTCTTATTCAAATGACAGCATCCCTGGTTCTTATATATTTCAATAGAACTGACTGAGAATTGTTCTGGTTAATTATAAACAAGTTTAAAGTTTCTTTGCCTAATTGGCCACTATCGTGTATGTAACTTAAGAGATATAGAATTAAATTTTCTGAATTATGAAGATAACTTAGATAATTTAACATAGGATTATAAAGATGAATAAACGTAAAAGATTGAACCATAGGCGGGATTCGAACCCACATTTCTGGATTTCTAGTCCAGGGTGTTTACCAATTACACCACTTCGGTCCTATTAGATTTTTATATTTTTGTAAATATAAACCTCTGAAAGGATAGTAGATCATTGATGAACACAATGCGATTCGATGCCCTATCATAGATCAACTATTCACGCATATTCATCTAAAGTTCAGTCGTTTTTTGAAGTAAGGATTGTAGGTTAGTACTGCTATGGTTGGCAGTTACTTGACAGTTCTTATTCAAATGACAGCATCCCTGGTTCTTATATATTTCAATAGAACTGACTGAGAATTGTTCTGGTTAATTATAAACAAGTTTAAAGTTTCTTTGCCTAATTGGCCACTATCGTGTATGTAACTTAAGAGATATAGAATTAAATTTTCTGAATTATGAAGATAACTTAGATAATTTAACATAGGATTATAAAGATGAATAAACGTAAAAGATTGAACCATAGGCGGGATTCGAACCCACATTTCTGGATTTCTAGTCCAGGGTGTTTACCAATTACACCACTTCGGTCTTATTAGATTTTTATATTTTTGTGAATATAAACCTCTGAAAGGATAGTAGATCATTGATTGAATCCCGCCTATGATTCTATCTTTTACGTTTATTCATCTTTATAATCCTATGTTAAATTATCTAAGTTATCTTCATAATTCAGAAAATTTAATTCTATATCTCTTAAGTTACATACACGATAGTGGCCAATTAGGCAAAGAAACTTTAAACTTGTTTATAATTAACCAGAACAATTCTCAGTCAGTTCTATTGAAATATATAAGAACCAGGGATGCTGTCATTTGAATAAGAACTGTCAAGTAACTGCCAACCATAGCAGTACTAACCTACAATCCTTACTTCAAAAAACGACTGAACTTTAGATGAATATGCGTGAATAGTTGATCTATGGTAGGGCATCGAATCGCATTGTGTTCATCAATGATCTACTATCCTTTCAGAGGTTTATATTTACAAAAATATAAAAATCTAATAGGACCGAAGTGGTGTAATTGGTAAACACCCTGGACTAGAAATCCAGAAATGTGGGTTCGAATCCCGCCTATGGTTCAATCTTTTACGTTTATTCATCTTTATAATCCTATGTTAAATTATCTAAGTTATCTTCATAATTCAGAAAATTTAATTCTATATCTCTTAAGTTACATACACGATAGTGGCCAATTAGGCAAAGAAACTTTAAACTTATATATATATATATATACATGTTTTCTCGTCAAGGTGAGATCCGTTTATTTTGTGGACAACCCGAGATTCACTATATGGAAACAATTTTCTAGATTTCTTTCATCGGGGCAATGCAAATAGATACATGCTTCGCAGTTCAACAATTTTGCATCTATTAAATCTAAAACTTGATCCGCTGGGTCAGGAGCAAAATGTTTTTTTGTCAAATTATCGTATGTCAAAATCTGAGAGCCTTCGGTTCTGCTGAGCCTTGTGAAAATGTGAATACCTATGATTTTTTTCTGTACCCTAAAAATGATTTTTGACGATTACACTTATTGTTGCTACCGTATCAAGAAGAAAAGTTAGTTCATGCACACCATATCTCATTCTTACACAATTCATTCCATTCATACTTGAAATTATTTTGTCTTGAATGTGTGTAATGACTACACTGAAACTGTTCTGATGAAAGGGTGGTCAATCCAGCATATGGGATGCTTCCGGATGGGCTTGGTATTACGGATACTGCTGTAGGGACGTAACATTTATCTGTCACGTTTCCGATTTTACCAAATTCGATTATTACCAATCTTTATTTTTCTTCAATATTGTAAATCATTTTTATTCCTATTATAATCTTTCAGATATTTTATTTCAATTTATTTTATTACAAAACTTACTTCGAACCATTTCCTGTCAGTCGGTGTTAATTTCATTCTCAGATACTTTTATATTGCAAATAATAAGTAAAACTGTAATGTCAGCATTAGGGTTCATTATTCTGCCGGACAAGTTCATTTACCGTGCGAATCCTGAATTGCTGAATTTCATCAATAAAGTTTATATAAGTTACCGTCATAGGGAAAGGGGGATATTTGAACTTTCCTCTCGCGTGTGTACGCATCGATGTTAATAATGTAAGTAATGTTTTTTTTTCATTAACATTAAATGGAGAATTAATGATTTAATTAAACTGTTTCCAAAACTATCCATTATCATGTCTTTTGAATTAACTAAGCTAATTCCCAAACTATTTATCATTGTATTCCATTAATCAATTCATTTAACGTAATCATTTTACATAGTGTCGTCTTTTATTTTTATTTGTTAATTTGTTTTAATAAATTCTATTGAGTTAGTTTTACCAATGTTGTTCATTTCAAATTACATTTAAAATATCTCAAACAAGAATCCTCAGGGATACGCCATGCCTCTCGCCCCCAAACCAATATTCATTTAAAAACATTCAGCTCTACCAAAAAACTGGCGCGTGGCAATATGTTCTGTATTATGTGAAAAATTACCACAATTATTCTTCCGTTTGGAATATTTGTTATGCTTTCAATTGAAGTTCACGTATTTTTTACATCAGTTGGTTTACTTCAGTATTGAATTTATTCGTTTTTGAATCAAAATAAAAAATAATCCCATCTAATTAAGATGACTTATTATTTGTTATATCTAAATTAGAACGCCTATCATAACTGTCTTTGTTCAAATTCTTACCAAACACTTTTAATTCCTTGTAGAAATATCTGAAAGTTTCTATCTTTAACATAACTCACTTATGCCTTCTCCATTTCTCCTTCAGCTTGTTACCGTACTCCTTTCGGTTACTATAGTGTAGGTTGACTTTTGCTGATCTCCTCTCGCATCTTGCGTTCCATTCGCAACCTGTTCCATCAGGTAGAGTATAATGAGTAATACTAGTATGATTATCACGGTACCCATAATTTCCATTCTGCAGATTAATTCCCATATTGTAGTCTTGTTGTCCTGGGATTGTCGTACCATTAGAGATTCCTCCGCCGTTTTCAGCTTGAGCAATTATGACTCCCTCTGATGACTTTGTAATACCCACGTTCAAATTGTTCATATTTCCAAATCCATCTAATTATCAAATATACTTGCTAAATATTTGCTTTTCTATTATTCCATGTGTATCGAATTTTTCTTGTGAAAACTAGGTGCTCTATTTGCAACCTTTTCCATCAACCAATATGTGAACCATTTACAGCCATCTCCAATTTCTCATGATACACCATATAATACCCATTCGATTATATCCGTTTCCCTTGAAGAATTACCTTCCCTCGAAAAAAGTGCTGGCTAGGATCGCCATGTGAAGGACTGCCCGTATATAGCCATCTGAAGGGCTTTGTTTGTTGGAATTCGAGAGATCAGAATTTGTAAGAAGGTTTCTTACCACACTTCTATACACTAATTAACGCTTACAACTAGTAAGGTTATGATTAGATGCCACATTATTGATCTAGACAATAGTAACTTTTAGGCTTGATGAATCTATAATAACATTGCGGGAGTGGAGCCGAGGCCTCAATCGGCCCTATGGTTATGAACTCTGTTGCGGCTAGTGAGTGATGTTTACACTTTTGTAACAATAATTGAACAATCGTTTCCCTGCACAGCAGCCTCCTACAGGATGGGTTATGAAGCGCCTATAACTGAAACGTAATTTGTAAAGAAAATAAAAACCTCGTGGTTCACTAAACAAGATTGGTCTCAACTTTATCTTCACTTCAATTCCGTTGCACTAGCTTATTATAAAAAAGTGTCATAAACAGCCTCACAGACCGCGCAGTTAAACTGTCCCACCGACAGGACCACCCCGAAAATTTGAAAATTGTTCGTAATACACTGGAAATGAATGGCGTCCCATAAACATTTTTCAATCCTATCATTAAAGAGAGAATAAACAAAATCTATAATGGATCGTCACATAAAAATAACATAAAAGGTAATACAGACAATTATATAACTTTACCATACATTCCGGAGACCTTAGAGAAAATTAAGGAATGTTTGAAAATGTATGATATAAATGTTGCGCATAAGCCTACTAGCTGTGGTGAAAAATATTTCTCAAATCCAAAACCTGTAATACCTAAAGATAAACAAACCCACACAGTATACAAATTAAATTGTTTAGATTGCGATGGGACTTATACTGGAATCTCTAAACAATATTTACAAAAAAGAATGTATGGTCATAAGTATAGCACAAGAAACAAAAACTTGGAGAATTCTACCGCCCTTGCTAAACACTGATTTGATTATAACCATCAATTCGATTACAAAAATGTTAATATTTTAACTAAGGAAACCAATTATCATGAAAGATCTATTCTGGAGATGATTCACATAAAACGTAACTCCAAATCTGTAAATCATAGGACTGACGTTCAGACACTAAGTCATATTTATACTAACCTAATTGATCAATTCTTGCAAATTCCTACATGCATCCTTATAATGTTAAAAGTATATTTTAGGTAGAATCTTGAGAGTATATCCCAGAGGCCAGACCTTCTTTTATTACCTAATAAATCATGACATCTGGTTCGAAAATAAATACTTGAACTCGTCTCGTTTGTTAGTCGATCATAGTTTGATGAAATGTGTTCGTATTTTTTGAAATTCACAATTTTGATAAAGATGATAAGCATTATCGAAATGTCAAAAATAATTGTTATTTTATTTTCAGTATATCTACGAACCAATATACCAAGAAGGCATACATATATTACAAATGGTTCAAGAACATAAATAAAAGTATATAAACATATATATATATATATATATATATATATATATATATATATATATATATATATATATATATATATATATATATATATATATATATATAAGTTTAAAGTTTCTTTGCCTAATTGGCCACTATCGTGTATGTAACTTAAGAGATATAGTATTAAATTTTCTGAATTATGAAGATAACTTAGATAATTTAACATAGGATTATAAAGATGAATAAACGTAAAAGATTGAACCATAGGCGGGATTCGAACCCACATTTCTGGATTTCTAGTCCAGGGTGTTTACCAATTACACCACTTCGGTCCTATTAGATTTTTATATTTTTGTAAATATAAACCTCTGAAAGGATAGTAGATCATTGATGAACACAATGCGATTCGATGCCCTACCATAGATCAACTATTCACGCATATTCATCTGAAGTTCAGTCGTTTTTTTTGAAGTAAGGATTGTAGGTTAGTACTGCTATAATCCTATGTTAAATTATCTAAGTTATCTTCATAATTCAGAAAATTTAATACTATATCTCTTAAGTTACATACACGATAGTGGCCAATTAGGCAAAGAAACTTTAAACTTGTTTATAATTAACCAGAACAATTCTCAGTCAGTTCTATTGAAATATATAAGAACCGGGATGCTGTCATTTGAATAAGAACTGTCAAGTAACTGCCAACCATAGCAGTACTAACCTACAATCCTTACTTCAAAAAAACGACTGAACTTCAGATGAATATGCGTGAATAGTTGATCTATGGTAGGGCATCGAATCGCATTGTGTTCATCAATGATCTACTATCCTTTCAGAGGTTTATATTTACAAAAATATAAAAATCTAATAGGACCGAAGTGGTGTAATTGGTAAACACCCTGGACTAGAAATCCAGAAATGTGGGTTCGAATCCCGCCTATGGTTCAATCTTTTACGTTTATTCATCTTTATAATCCTATGTTAAATTATCTAAGTTATCTTCATAATTCAGAAAATTTAATACTATATCTCTTAAGTTACATACACGATAGTGGCCAATTAGGCAAAGAAACTTTAAACTTGTTTATAATTAACCAGAACAATTCTCAGTCAGTTCTATTGAAATATATAAGAACCGGGATGCTGTCATTTGAATAAGAACTGTCAAGTAACTGCCAACCATAGCAGTACTAACCTACAATCCTTACTTCAAAAAAACGACTGAACTTCAGATGAATATGCGTGAATAGTTGATCTATGGTAGGGCATCGAATCGCATTGTGTTCATCAATGATCTACTATCCTTTCAGAGGTTTATATTTACAAAAATATAAAAATCTAATAGGACCGAAGTGGTGTAATTGGTAAACACCCTGGACTAGAAATCCAGAAATGTGGGTTCGAATCCCGCCTATGGTTCAATCTTTTACGTTTATTCATCTTTATAATCCTATGTTAAATTATCTAAGTTATCTTCATAATTCAGAAAATTTAATACTATATCTCTTAAGTTACATACACGATAGTGGCCAATTAGGCAAAGAAACTTTAAACTTGTTTATAATTAACCAGAACAATTCTCAGTCAGTTCTATTGAAATATATAAGAACCGGGATGCTGTCATTTGAATAAGAACTGTCAAGTAACTGCCAACCATAGCAGTACTAACCTACAATCCTTACTTCAAAAAAACGACTGAACTTCAGATGAATATGCGTGAATAGTTGATCTATGGTAGGGCATCGAATCGCATTGTGTTCATCAATGATCTACTATCCTTTCAGAGGTTTATATTTACAAAAATATAAAAATCTAATAGGACCGAAGTGGTGTAATTGGTAAACACCCTGGACTAGAAATCCAGAAATGTGGGTTCGAATCCCGCCTATGGTTCAATCTTTTACGTTTATTCATCTTTATAATCCTATGTTAAATTATCTAAGTTATCTTCATAATTCAGAAAATTTAATACTATATCTCTTAAGTTACATACACGATAGTGGCCAATTAGGCAAAGAAACTTTAAACTTGTTTATAATTAACCAGAACAATTCTCAGTCAGTTCTATTGAAATATATAAGAACCGGGATGCTGTCATTTGAATAAGAACTGTCAAGTAACTGCCAACCATAGCAGTACTAACCTACAATCCTTACTTCAAAAAAACGACTGAACTTCAGATGAATATGCGTGAATAGTTGATCTATGGTAGGGCATCGAATCGCATTGTGTTCATCAATGATCTACTATCCTTTCAGAGGTTTATATTTACAAAAATATAAAAATCTAATAGGACCGAAGTGGTGTAATTGGTAAACACCCTGGACTAGAAATCCAGAAATGTGGGTTCGAATCCCGCCTATGGTTCAATCTTTTACGTTTATTCATCTTTATAATCCTATGTTAAATTATCTAAGTTATCTTCATAATTCAGAAAATTTAATACTATATCTCTTAAGTTATATATATATATATATATATATATATATATATATGTAGAACTGGATTCTCGGGTATTGATCCGCGTTGTGTGGTTTCGGTCCTCAAAAGGACCAATTTCACGACGTTTCGGCAAAGTCGCATTTGCCATCTTCAGTTGATTCGACCGTAGAGTCTGGAAAATCTAGGCGAACTGACAAGACAAGAAGAAACATATATATATATATATATATATATATATATATATATATATATATATATATATATATATATATATAAACAAGTTTAAAGTTTCTTTGCCTAATTGGCCACTATCGTGTATGTAACTTAAGAGATATAGAATTAAATATATATATATATATATATATATATATATATATATATATATATATATATATATATATATATATATATATATATATATATATATATATAGTAAATAAGGTGGGTAATTTTTTCATACCAAAAATAGAAGCAGTTTTATCCCTGAACATGTTCAATTCGATAATCTTAACTACTCTAGTTCTCATGATATTGTTAATACCCTTGCAAAGTACTTCCAAAGTGTCTATACTGACTCTAATTCAACTAATAATAGACCTTCGGAAAACTTCAATAACTCCAATAATAATATTCTATCTCTTCCAATTGTAAGTACCTATAAAGTGATTCAAGTTACTAAAAGGCTTGAAGCAAGTCACACGAAGGGTCCAGATCAAATTTCTGATTTCTGCGTGAAAGATTGCATCAATATATTCGCAGCTCCACTGTCATTTATGTATTCATTAGCCTTAGAATCGCATACTTTTCCGGATTTGTGGAAAGTTTCAAAATTAGTACCGGCTTTCAAAAAGGTAATAGCCTTGAGGTAACTAATTATACTAACTCAGGTTGCTACAGTTAATACTGCTGATGTTATCCAGGAGGGTGACCAGGTTGATTATATCGACTTTGAATTTGCTGAGGTATTTGATAAAATGGATCAGTGTTTTATTGAATAAAATGTCTAGCTTTGGATTTACAAATCAATAGATATTATTTTGGAATTCTTATCTGAGTGATAGATATTAACCTTTCAAGCGCTAGCGTTACCATACGGTAACGCAGATATAACAGGTTTCATTATTTGATTTTAAAATAAATCAAAGCTAAAATTGTCAGATGGTGCGCGAAATGTGTTCATATTATGTCAAGATAGCCATGCATTTGACGTAATGCCTTGCACTTGTTTTTTTTTATCAGTTGTGACCACGGTCGTATAGACAGGTCTGAAAACTCGAGGCTGTTTCCTATCTGAGCAGTGAGTCGCTTACGCGTCCAAGTGCGCGTAGTACCAAAAGTCGTCACATAGGGATCTACGACCGTGGGCGTCACGTAAGAGTATCATCTTGATCTCTATGAAGAGTATTCTGTGACATTTGACAGTTAACTTGTAAACTGAAGGACTGCCTGCGTTTTCAGCAAAAATGAAACCGTGCATTTTGCCGAAATGCAAAACGGGGTACAAAAGTGCAAAACAAAAAACTTCTGTTTTTAAAGTGCCGAAAGATGCAGGAATGCGAAAAAGTGGATGCCTGCGATTCCGGGAAGAAATCGTTTCAACTCGTTATAAGGAACATTTTGCTCATATAAAGAAAAATAATAGTGAAAAATGAGCGATAGCCGAACATGTTTTAAATACAGGTCACACCATTTCTCAAGAAAGTTTATCACTTTTAAAACACAGTACAGACAAATACCTAGGTATATTAGAAGGGATGGAAATGTATAAACAAAAAAGCAATTCACTGAATTTCTATTTATCTCTAGCTGAGGGTAACCCTTTGCTTACATTATTATCCCCAAATAGTTTTTAAATAGGCACATTTTGATTTATAATTTAGTTTACTCTGATGATGTCTACTTGGTAGCCGGAAGGTCCTCAGTACTTTACCAGTATTTTTAGTGGATAAGGGTGATTATTTCTTATTTATAGTGTTATAATATATCCACAGTGTGAACTCTTTTATAGTTTATTAGTATACATGTATTTTGATTGTTATCCTAATTTAATTAAAAAACTGTTTATATGCGATCGCTTATTTTCTTACATTTCCTTTTTAAATTACTACCAAAGAAAGCCTTAGATAATAAGTACATACTCCGGAAAGAAATCGTTTTAACGAGGTCTACTCCTCTCTCAAATCAGAATAATAAATACAAGAACACATTTAATTGATAATTATTTTAATAATTTATAAAAATATAAGAATCTACACATTAGTTTGGTTGAATTTTATTAAAAATTCACTAGTGGCAATGAGAACAAGTCGTAAATTTAAAAAATGCAGTGACCCAAATACCTATGAAATAACAAATATATATATATATATATATATATATATATATATATATATATATATATATATATATATATATATAGTGGTTCTGATCATCGGTGTTTTGGGCGGAATTCGGTCTTCGCTGCGTTCAAACTTGAAGATCATTCCGGCCTGTAGGAACTCGGCGCAGATCTTGATAGACCGGATGCAAAAGGCAGTCATTCTGGGTTCAATTAGAATACTTAGGGCACACGATTTAGGAACCTGAAGCTACTTACCGACCGGTGGGGAGGAGTAGCTTCGGTTAACCGCCTTTTAGGTTTTTCTGGCGCGACTGCTGCGATGTCGTCGGAGCTCGCAGCAGCCCCGACCAGGTTTGAATGTGTATATATATATATATGGTAATTGTGAAAAGACATACATCGGACAGACCAACAGACGCATTGATGTGCGAAAGACTGAACATGCAAACGCTGTGTCGAAAAACGAAACCACGTCTTCACTAGCTGAACATGTAAGAAGTACGGGCCATATGATCAACTTTAGCGGCACAAAGACTCTAGCCAACATTGAACACTTCTACACCAGAATAACCAGGGAGGCAATAGAGATCGAGAAACGTCCACATAGTCTTAACAAACGAGATGACGGACTAAGATTACCAGCAACATGGAAACCCGCTTTAGAAAGTCGGAAGATACAACCAAAAACAAGAGAGAACGTGGTATCCAGTGCACGTGCAACAGGTCACGGAAACTTTCCGGCTGATTCCAGCGTCGCAATGACGTCATCCAAACGTGTCACTCGGAGCCAAACACGTAGAAATCAACCAAGCGTGAAATAGTTCGAAAGCCCGAAGGTCAAGCATAACGGGGGCTATAAATACCTGTCCCTCCAAGTAAGCGTCAGTTATATATATATATATATATATATATATATGTAGAACTGGATTCTCGGGTATTGATCCGCGTTGTGTGGTTTCGGTCCTCAAAAGGACCAATTTCACGACGTTTCGGCAAAGTCGCATTTGCCATCTTCAGGTGATTCGACCGTAGAATCTGGAAAATCTAGGCGAACTGACGCTTACTTGGAGGGACAGGTATTTATATCCCCCGTTATGTTTGACCTTTGGACTTTCGAACTATTTCACGCTTGGTTGATTTCTACGTGTTTGGCTCCGAGTGACACGTTTGGATGACGTCATTGCGACGCTGGAATCAGCCGGAAAGTTTCCGTGACCTGTTGCACGTGCACTGGATATCACGTTCTCTCTTGTTTTTGGTTTTATCTTCCGACTTTCTAAAGCGGGTTTCCATGTTGCTGGTAATCTTAGTCCGTCATCTCGTTTGTTAAGACTATGTGGACGTTTCTCGATCTCTATTGCCTCCCTGGTTATTCTGGTGTAGAAGTGTTCAATGTTGGCTAGAGTCTTTGTGCCGCTAAAGTCGATCATATGGCCAGTACTTCTTACATGTTCAGCTAGTGAAGACGTGGTTTCGTTTTTCGACACAGCGTTTGCATGTTCAGTCTTTCGCACATCAATGCGTCTGTTGGTCTGCCCGATGTATGTCTTTTCACAATTACCACATGGCACCTCGTACACTCCTTGGCATTCTAGAGGAATTCTGTCTTTTGGATTCCGAAGAACATTTTTGATTTTCCTATCAGATAGGAAAATCAAAAAAAAAAAAAAAAAAAAAAAAATGTTCTTCGGAATCCAAAAGACAGAATTCCTCTAGAATGCCAAGGAGTGTACGAGGTGCCATGTGGTAATTGTGGAAAGACATACATCGGGCAGACCATCAGACGCATTGATGTGCGAAAGACTGAACATGCAAACGCTGTGTCGAAAAACGAAACCACGTCTTCACTAGCTGAACATGTAAGAAGTACTGGCCATATGATCGACTTTAGCGGCACAAAGACTCTAGCCAACATTGAACACTTCTACACCAGAATAACCAGGGAGGCAATAGAGATCGAGAAACGTCCACATAGTCTTAACAAACGAGATGACGGACTAAGATTACCAGCAACATGGAAACCCGCTTTAGAAAGTCGGAAGATAAAACCAAAATCAAGAGAGAACGTGATATCCAGTGCACGTGCACGGAAACTTTCCGGCTGATTCCAGCGTCGCAATGACGTCATCCGAACGTGTCACTCGGAGCCAAACACGTAGAAATCAACCAAGCGTGAAATAGTTCGAAAGTCCAAAGGTCAAACATAACGGGGGATATAAATACCTGTCCCTCCAAGTAAGCGTCAGTTCGCCTAGATTTTCCAGACTCTACGGTCGAATCACCTGAAGATGGCAAATGCGACTTTGCCGAAACGTCGTGAAATTGGTCCTTTTGAGGACCGAAACCACACAACGCGGATCAATACCCGAGAATCCAGTTCTACACATTACGTCCGCGAGAACCTAAGAAGAAACATATATATATATATATATATATATATATATATATATATATATATATATATATATATATATATATATATATATATATATATACATGTTTTCTCGTCAAGGTGAGATCCGTTTATTTTGTGGGCAACCCGAGATCCACTATATGGAAACAATTTTTTAGATTTCTTTCATCGGGGCAATGCAAATAGATACATGCTTCGCAGGAATTACGAGAGAGGGGAAACAATTTCTCAATTTGAAATATACATATATATACGTACCAGGTAGAGTTCCGTAACAGATACATTCAAGACGAGATCCAAAGTTGTATATTAAGAAATTTTTGGTATAGGTGAGATCCGGCGGTGTTGCCGGTACAACTCATACGTTATTCATTTGTATGTCTATCAATAACTGTGCACATGCAAAACTTCTTGAATCCCTACTAATTTTTGATCACTAGACTAACTGTATGAGTACAAACTTCTTCCAATGTCGTAAAAATATACTGACTATAAGTATAATAATAAATATGAACACCTTTAAAACTTCCCAGTTTATATAGGGTAATAATATTTATGCCAATAATATTACTATATGCTCTCAATATTTAAATGTTTCGTTACCCTATGACTATTGAAGTTCATCTCAGAATGTCTTAATTATTTTATTTGTTGTTCTTTATTACTTATTAGCAAAACTTGCAACACTTGCAACTTACAAGTGTTATAATACTTCTGGCAATGTTGATATGCAAGCAAACATGTTGAGTATATTAAAGTTTAATAAGTGTTATCTCGGTTTTAATTTTGTTGTAATCATTTCCTGAATTATAATTTTGATTTCCAGGAGTTCGTTTCAATTACAAAATAAAAGCAAATGTTCTTTATACGGGTAATCTCCAGAAATACTATTGTAATAGAAATATAAATTGAATTATAACCATTGAAATCTACCTAGATATTAACAAAAATTAACAAAATCAGTGAGAGATTTTGATAAAATTTATTCGGAAGCATCACAAATATAACCTTATATAATTAACCGATGAATGCGAATAACAATCGATCGGGCCTTCGCGCTCTAAAGACGGGTGCCGCACCATATCGTTTGACTTTATTAGCATCCACGCTTCCCGCGATATTATTGCTGAATTGAAGTTATGTTATTGCAGACATAATATTTCTGGTTATTCTAGTGAATAGTTACTAAATAGTTGAAATGTTGCGGAAACAAAAGATAGTAGAACTACTAAGAAAGACTGAATCTAGGAACATTGAACCACCCATTGATCTAATTAATAATGTCATTATCGATAAAAATACATTGACTCAATCGTTCATGCTAATTGAATTCAATTTCATTGAAAAACTGCTACATATCCAAGAATTTTGAAATAGAAGATCTTATACCCAAATAATTCATGTAATAATTTTTATACACAATGATATATACTACATGCTCTCAGTATGGAAATGTTCATTCACACCTACGAGTATTGGAGTTCATCTCGGAATGTCTTATTCACTTGTTGTTTGTTTCATCCATTACTTGTTTGTTATTATAATACAAATCACTCACATATTCTGATTATTACCACCCAGTTCAGTGAATTGTTCACCTATACGTCAAGTTTTTGGAGAGCTGGATCGGAACTAGAAAATGCATTTACACAAATGAAAATTTTCAACTGCACATGAAGAGACCATCTTCAATATCATTGCAAACCAATATTTCACTTCTACAAATTTTAACAATTCCAAGCTTATACATGTTTAATATACTAATTTCAATAAAGAAAAACGTTAACATGTAAGAGGAAATCAATGATTATATTCTCATGATAGTAGATTTGATCAAGAATAAATTTCTCTCCAGACTTTCAGTAGCAAAAACACTCATTTATAAAGGTTCAAAAGATTTTAACAAGATTTTTGAAGTTCTGCCTCTGGCTAGTAAGATATTTTTTTATGACAGGTGAATAAACTGCACATCAAAACAAACGAACATAACACTCAAATGAATTATTATCAAGTAGTTGATGTCACATACAGAGCATCCTTCAATTAGGCCTTAATTCAAGGGTTTTTTCTTATCCTGTATATTGGGTAATGTAATGTTACCCTATATAAGAGATGCCCCCTTTATTCGAAATACACTCACATCATAAAGTTTTAATTATATGTGAATGCTTGGAAAATAGGACACATTGAGACAGATGTCTACTATATTTTCGTCTTTACGTACGTTTCGGTTTCACGACCGTCATCAGAAGAGGTTTGAAAAGTAATTCACATCAACTAAAGCGCTGGATTTCTTCAACTTATTTTACTGAGCACATCATCAATTAAAATGTCTACATCGCAACAATTAACGAAACTCGAGTAATTGCAATAGTAACACATTATAATGTGTCACTGTCAAGATCGAAACCTGCCTTACTTCTTCCTACCAGACTTCATTTTTTATCAGATCTACGAAGTTGTGGACCTAATGAGGTCTTTCTTTATGCCTATAACCTTCAAACCTTGAAGAAAAATACCAACGCCTATCTCATCTTCCTACTCCCACTGCTGGCTCATACGATGTTCTTCGAACATCATAGGATCCCTCTCGTGTAGTCAAAGTATCAACAAAAGTTGTTAATTGTTTCCAAGTTTCGCACTGAGGAAATGAACTGTCGGATTATTTGTTGTACAACTAACCCCTGTTACATTGTGTCTTGGTGTCTTCCTTACTTTAATTGTGCCGAATTCCTCACCGCCTACCATTTTATGTCAGTAGTTACGCTTCCTAGAGACAAATTCACTATTCCCCGGGTATTCAGTCCCTTCTTCGTAGATCGTTTCTCGATTTTTTGTGCATAATGTAATTGTACTACATATGTTACATCTTGAAATATTCTGCCATATATGATATTGGTGCGCCTACCTACAATTCATCAAAATTTTTATCAAAATCTATCAATAATATAATAGGAAAAAATGAGTTTTATGTGAATGACTCATGGAATTTTAATGAATTTATAAAAAATAAATCCATACCCGTAAATCATCAACTAATTTCCTTGGATGCTGTATCTTCATTCACAAATATACCAATCTTTTTGGCATTGAGTAGCATCGAAAAAAGTTGAGCAGAGATTGAAAACCACACACCTCTAGATCAATCGGAATTTATAACTGCATTACAGTTTTGCTTAGAATGCACTTATTTTCAATACGGTGAGCAATATTTTGGACAAATATTCGGTACAGCAACGGGATCTCCTATTTCAGCTACTATTGCTAACCTTGTTATGGAATGCCTAGAGGAATCTGTCATGAATTCATTAGATTTTCAACCCGTATTCTTCAAACGGTATGTAGATGATTGCCTTATGTGTGTTCCCAATGATAAAATTCAGTACGTGATTAACAAATTTAACAATTTCCACTGTAAACTTCAATTTACTTGTGAAATAAAAGTGAACAAAAACATAAATTTCCAAGATATGAACATTAGGCATGATGAAGATGGAAAAATAAAAACTTCGTGGTTTACTAAAGAAGTTTGGTATCAACGTTCAATTCCGTTGCACCAACATGAAAAAAAGTGTTTTAAACAGCCTTACAGATCGCGCGGTCACATTGTCCCACGCAGAGGACCGTCCCAAAAATTCACAAATTATTCGTAGTACACTGGAAATGAATGGCTACCCAAAAAAATTTTCCAATCCTATCATCAAAGAAAGAATAAACAAAATCTATAATGGATCGTCATTTAGAAATAACATAAGAGGTAATACAGACAATTTTATAACATTAACATACATTCCGAAGACCTCAGAGAAAATTAAGAAATGTTTGGAAAAGTATGATATAAATGTCGCGCATGAGCCTATACTAGCTGTGTTTGGAATATTTCTCAAATCTAAAACCTTTAATACCTGAAGATAAACAAACCCACACAGTATACAAATTAAATTCAATTGTGGAAGCCGCTACTTTATTTTTAACGAAATAATAAAATTACTTTGTTATACTATCACTGGTATTTAATATAGTCGTTACTATATTTTCAACACTAAACGTGTCATCTTCAGACGAAAACGAAGGTATGAATAGTAACGACTATATTAAATATGAGTGATAGTATAAGAAAGTAGTTTTATTTCGTACAAATTAAATTGTTCAGATTGCGATGGGACTGGAATCTCTAAACAATATTTACAAAAAAGAATGTATGGCCATAAGTATAGCACGAGAAACAAAAACTTTCACCGCCCTTGCTAAACACTGTTTTGATTATAACCATCAATTCGATTATAAAAATGTTAATATTTTAACTAGGGAAACCAATTATCATGAAAGATCTATTCTGGAGATTCACATAAAACGTGACTCCAAATCTGTGAATCATAGGACAGATATTCAGATACTAAGTCAGATTTATACTAACTTAATTAATTAGAACTCTTGCAAATTCCTACATGCGTCTTTATAATGTTAAAAGTATATTTTAGGTAGAATGTCAAATTAGATAAGAAAACTGAAAATGTTTATATAGCTTTTAACAGTGATGGGGATAGTGAATATTTTTCTCAAAAAAATGAAAACATGATTGAAGAGTATAACTTCTAAAGGGTCTAAGTGCCAAAATCCTAAAGTTGAGAAAATCAAAAAAAACACTTTAAAATATTAATGAAACCACTGACATATATTTTTTATTACGTTTTATTTTTTTATCGGACAAAATAGAAAAGTAAGGTGTCTAAGTGCCATGGTCAGTTTAGACAAAAATGGTCTTAGTCTGGTGCATCTGTTTTTTCATTGGGTACTGGTAGAAGCCATGTTTCCGGCTAAATCTCGTTGGGTCTTCTCAATAAGGTTCTCGTAAAATGTCAGATGTTTTAAAGGAATATAGTAGAGCATGTCTTGCAAATTTTTGAGTTTTTCTTTGGACATTTTATTTTGGCAATGCAGATGTTCAAGAGGCATATTCTTTAGCTCTTCTAATTTTCTACCTTTTCTTATCACATCACACACAGTCCACTCTTGCAAATTACTAAAAGACGTTTTAGTTAATACTTTTCCGGGATTTTCATTTGAGATTCTTATCCAACAAACTGATGAAATGTTTAGTTTAGACGTATTTAACATGGTGTTACTGGCTTTATTTAAGTCTTTGAAATGTTGTGCCTCCAGAGGGACTGTATTAAAAGGAGTTTGGTGACGAGCACTTTTTCTAAATCAGTTGGCACATAGTTTTTCGTAACTTTTTTCTTTTTTCGATCTGCGCAAAATCGCGATCGCATGGCAGGAAGGAATGGCCGCTTAGTAAAAATTTCTGCTCAATTTCTTGGAATATGCCGTTTGCTACAAGATAAATAAAAAGAAAGAGAAGCATACGATTTTTGTTCTGTCCGATGCAGTTATCAGACCATATAGTAAGTTTTCTTTTAACTGGCAGATCTCTCGTATTCAGTACTGCTAACAATGCCGATGCCACTTCATTTCCTCCTCTTCCTGTAAGTGACTCATTCCATAAGCACATGTAGGCATTTCCATTATCTGACATGTGACACAAAGATTATAGCATGAGAGCTGCCGACTATAAAACATCTGGCTATGGGTCAACGTTGAGATAAATAAAACTTGTTCCATATCTATTGATAAAACTGAGCGGTCACTTGTTGGCTTTTGTGATTCCTTCTCATCGTTTTGCATTTCATTCCTTGCCTTTTCCGAATTTCTATGATGCAACTCTAATTTGGAGATAAAAGACTGTTTGCTGATGTTGTCACTAGCAGCCCTTATCTTGTTTTGATATAGGTCACAGGTGAAGCATGTGTGACTTTGGTTTACCAAATCTTAAGTTTGGAAAATCTTTCTTAAAAAGTCTGAAAAACACCTGTATGTGGCTATAGTATCAGGATATTTTCCTTTAAAAGCTATAAATAATCTGTCCATATTAAGGTCTGCACTAAGAATTTCTTTGGACGATTTGTTCCTGCTGTAGTGGTTTTCCTTTTTGGGCAATGCATTAATGTAAGCTTTTATTTGCTCTCTTAAACGGGGAAAATATTTTCGTGGTTTATTCGCTTGCCCTCTGCAATCTTTATAAATAGTTTCCCCTTTCTTTTTCTTTTCTACTAATACTTGTACCCTTTTATGGGATAACGCAAATATATTTGAAAAGGTTTTACGACAAACTTGGATATACTTTCCTGTGCCATCGGGAATGGTGTAGTATACTGTACATTGCCTGCGACTTTCCCTAGGATCATCATATTCGCCATGCCGCCGCCTGTTTTTCGGAACAACTCGAATCAACCCAAGAATGTAAGTACTTTGTTCAAGATGATCACATATTTTGTAGTAGTCCTCAAATAAAAACTTTTTTTGCTCAGCCGAAATAAGTTTGCATTTTAAATTACATGTACAGCCCTAAAACAAGAAATATTCAGCTAAACTAATTGTTTGCAAAGTCGTAAAGTAAGGTATCTTTCCAATAACTGACAAACCTTTTTCTATTAGCTCGTAAATCTTAGCATCTGATTTGAAAGTTTGAACCTTATGTTCTCGTTTCTAGTCATTCATAGACTTTGTTGACATGAGCTTGCATTTTTCAAGAGTACTGTCTAACAGTGGATTCTTGATATTCATACTTATAACATTGATATGTTACAATATCGATTATTCATATTTCTGTTCGTTTCGGCGACGTGGGCATTTTAATTGGAATTGGTGCGATAAGGACCCTTTTTGTTGATACAATTAGTTTTAAGTAACCCGGTGATAGACATAATAAGTTTTCTGATGATGGTGGTGAGACCGAAACGTACGGAAAGACGAGAAGATATAAAGCATAAAAGTTAATTGATTCATTTATTTATTCATTTATTTATCTAATCACACTAGTTCAACGGGAGAAATCCCTTCTGGAGCTTAGGAGTACATATAATATAATTACATGGTATGAATTAAAATTAACTATTATACACAGCTTTACAGATATCACTAGGGTTACAACAAAATATATCAACAGTCAAACCGATCATTTCGTAGAATCCACACATTTGGAAAATTGGGGAAAATAATATGGTATTTGTTCTGGAGATTGGTAGATAAAATGTTTGTGTGGAACGGGTGCGAGCAGATGTAACATGTAAATTCAGTCTTGATAAAATAACAGGAGTAACCAGGTTATGAATGACCTTATAAAGAAATAAAATACTATGAATTTGCCTACGTTTATCTAACTCTATACAAGAGAATCTATCTAATAGAGCCTGATGGGAAAATCCGATAGATGATAATTACCATCAGCTTTGAAGGCTAAATATTTCAGGAAACGCCGATTTACTCGCTCTATTTTGTTTATATAAATTTTATGATGTGAGTTCCACACAATTGAAGCATATCCGAGCTCAGAACGAACAAATGAATTATATAATATTGTTATTGAATCACTATTGTTAAATAGGCGGCAATTTCGGATGATAAAGCCCAGCATTCTGTAGGCGTTAGAAACAATTGATTCAATGTGAGACGCAAATGACAATTTCACGTCAAACAAAACTCCCAAGTCTCTAAAACTATAGGAACAAGCAAGAGCTGTGTCAACAAGTTTGTAATTGTAAATAATAAGGGTAATTTTCTTGGTGAAAGTCATTACAGTGCACTTACTAATACCAAGCTCCAGATGATTTATTACACACCAAGTAGTGAGTGCATCCAAATCATGCTGCAGTGACATACAACATAAAGAATGCTTCACTGCCGAGTAAAATTTTAAGTCGTCTGCGTAAAGAAGAAAATAACAGAGAAATAAGGAAGAAATGTCATTGATAAACAAATTAAATAGGAGTGGTCCAGGTACTGACCCTTGAGGTACACCTGAGGTGGGATGAAATGAATACGATTCAAAACCTCTACACTCTACATATTGATACCTATCTTCAGAAGTTGGAGAATAAAACTCAAATTTTACACAAAACTTTTAACATTTAATTTAAAAATGCTGACAAATTGTTTCACCACACTGTGGCATTATCAAAGCGAGGAGTTATCAACTAAAGCTAAATCTAAAAGTATGTCCTTAAATATCAGGGATCAGAATGTGGTGCAAATTGAGGGATGGGGGTGGATAATGGTGGGAGTGTGTTTACAAAATTGTTAACAAGCGGTGAATTATATGTGTCGATTTGATCATTTAATATTACATTATTATTGTTTTTTGCGTGTTTCAAAATTTCTATGGATTCTAATATATTAAGTTTATGTCCTTTTTCCTGAATATGTAGAATATCAGGATTAAGGGTGAAATTGTGGTTATGTTCTAACAGGTGATTTGCGTAATTAGAGTCTTCTTTTTTGAGCCTGTAACTTCTCAAATGTTCATTGAACCTTACGCTGAAACTGCGTCCAGTTTGTCCTATGTACAAAGCACTACAGTCATCACATCTCAGTCTGTAAACTCCAGATTTCTTTAAGTCTGGAGTTTACAGACTGAGATGTGATGACTGTAGTGCTTTGTACATAGGACAAACTGGACGCAGTTTCAGCGTAAGGTTCAATGAACATTTGAGAAGTTACAGGCTCAAAAAAGAAGACTCTAATTACGCAAATCACCTGTTAGAACATAACCACAATTTCACCCTTAATCCTGATATTCTACATATTCAGGAAAAAGGACATAAACTTAATATATTAGAATCCATAGAAATTTTGAAACACGCAAAAAACAATAATAATGTAATATTAAATGATCAAATCGACACATATAATTCACCGCTTGTTAACAATTTTGTAAACACACTCCCACCATTATCCACCCCCATCCCTCAATTTGCACCACATTCTGATCCCTGATATTTAAGGACATACTTTTAGATTTAGCTTTAGTTGATAACTCCTCGCTTTGATAATGCCACAGTGTGGTGAAACAATTTGTCAGCATTTTTAAATTAAATGTTAAAAGTTTTGTGTAAAATTTGAGTTTTATTCTCCAACTTCTGAAGTATTATGAATTTACACTACGTAAACGCCGAAACCATAGATATATGATACCTATCTATCACTTAGGTAAGAATTCCAAAATTCAATCAAATGATATGTAAATCCAAAGCTAGACATTTTATTCAATAAAATACTGTGATCCATTTTATCAAATGCCTTAGCAAAATCGAGGTAGATACAATCAACCTGACCACCCTCATCAATAACTTCCGCCAAGTATTGACTGTAGCAACCTAAGTTAGTAACAGTTGTTCTGCCAGGCATGCTGCTCAGGGGATATCTGCAGTTTTACATGATTGAAAGTAGCATCATATAAGATATATTCAAATATTTTGCAGAAGTTATTGATGATGGCAATTGGGCAATAATTAGTTACCTCATCTCTATTACCTTTTTTAAAAACCGGTACTAATTTTGAAACTTTCCACAGATCCGGAAAAGTACGCGATTTTAAGGCTGATGAATATATAAATGCCAGTGGAGCTGCGAATATATTAATGAAATCTTTCACAAAAAAAGCAGGAAGTTGATATGGACCCTTCGTGTCACTTGCTTTAAGTGTTTTAACAACTTGAATCACTTCAGAGGAACTTACAGTTGAAAGAGATAGAATATTATTATTGAAGTTAATAAAGTTATCCGAAGATTTATTATTTCTTGAATTAGAGTTAATATAGACACTTTGGAAGTACTTTGCAAAGACATTAACAATATCATGAGGACTAGAGTAGCTGAGATTATCACATTGAATGTGTTCAGGAATAGAACTGCTCTTATTTTTGGTATGAAGGAATGACCAGAAAGATTTGGAATTACATTTTATGTTATTTTCTATTTTTGATATATAGAGTCTAAATGAACAGGCAATATCGGTTTTGATTGCCGATCTTAAAGTCTTAAATGCCTCATAGTCATCCAGTTTAGCATCTTTTTTGTATTTATGCCAATAATTTTTCTTAAGTCTGATATTCCTTATTATGTTAGACGTGAACCAAGGTGGAAACTTGTTCTTTTTCTTGGGGGAAGCGTATGGAACGCAAGTTGTTAGCAAATTGGTAAGATGTTCATAGGACAATTGTAATGCGACATTAACATTGCATGTATGATATAATACAGACCAATCAAAATCCAGTAACAGGTTATACAGTAATGGATAATTTGCCTTATTGAAATTAAAAATGTGATGGAAGAATGATGTGGAAGCTACACGGCCGAAGTACTGAAATTCAATAAATAATGGAGGATATGGTGTAAAGCTTCGCACAATAAGCAAATGATATTCAGAATTCTATTAGTAATAATAGAATTTAGACAAAAATTGTACTGGTTAAGATCGAAATAACTAGGCAGATTGTTCAAGCATGATAATTTAGAAGATTCAATTCAACTTGATAAGAACTATTTTTGATATTTGCTGATTCGTTGCTCCAGATATATAAAATGTTATTATATAACATTTCACGGTCATGAACGCGATGTATGAATTCTACCTTGGATCAGCAAAATTCCGTGGTGTAGGTCCACGTTGACATTGATTCTTCCAGTTAAACGTTACTGGAACGTTGACTTCTATTCATTTTAAAATTGATATTTGAAATTTTGCTTATTTGAGTACACAGACTTTTGAGCCTCAAATTTAACATTTGTTTTGACAATCTACCTAGACTGTGCAACAACTTTATTTCCTTAAATATTTAGTTGCCCTTTATTGAAGGAAACACATAGTCTGCTGTCTTGAAAATAATAATTTTATCAAACACTTCCGAATTTAAATTAATACAACATAAAATTCATAACATTCATATAATTGAAACTAGAATTAACCTGTGCGTCTTCACATTTCCCATACAGATAGATATAAGTACCTGTTCGAAGTTCTTCAGTTGGTTCCACTGCTGTGCTATGGATAGCATCGTCATAATGCCCCTGATTTCTCCTTTTAATCTCCCATGATGGTTTTTTCATCACCATCCCGTTAGTTCTTTATTTGCTGCCTTAGTATTTCGCATGATGATAAATAAATGAAATTGGTACTCACTGGTTACCAATATTGACTGTGTGTCAGTAAAATACGGTTTGGCCATGTAGTAAAGTAAGAGCCACTTGGCTTAGAGTTTGTTTCATGACACAAGTACTTGCATTTTGTGCTCCATAGAGAGCATCCTCTTAATTTACTATGTACTCAATCGATCTGAATCAATTACCAAATGAATTCTGAGTGCGAATTATTTAGAATCATTCTTTAATATCCATAATAATTGGATATTGAATGCTCTCTTACTACTTACATGTACATTTTAATCAAAATGAAAATGTGCACATATTTAATATACAGCTTATTTCGCTTGTTAAATAAATTTATTCATCAAATTACTGGAAATTTAAAAGTTCAGAATGAATTGTCATGCCGTAATGGAAAATTGTATTCAATAATATTTCGTTTGTTTTTGTATCCAGTAATTATGTTTCAACCTAAGTGTCCGTTGCCCCGTATATAGGGTAATGTAATATTCCTCTATATACTACAGAATAAAATTAAATCAAACGTCGAGACTATCTGTTATTGTCATAGGTAATGTGAGGTTAGATACTGTATGTGAAATTAAGCAAAAACTGAGTTCATATCATATAAATCATTCATATATTAGGAAATTAGATTAGACGGGTAATTTCCAGAAATTCTATCTCGATTCTAATTCAAATCTGAATTGAATTATAATGACCTTTCGAAATCTAACTGGACACTAGCAAAAATGAACTAAACATTCAAGAGATAATGTTAAAATCGATTTGGGAGCATGTCAAATATATCTTTATTGTCCTATTTTGAAACATTTCAACAACGTATTTCTAATTTTTTAGTCCAGGAGACTGATAACAGTAATAATTTATAGTGAATAAATTATTAGTTAAACGAGAGAATCAAACTCAGCTGATGCTAATAATAATACCTCTCTTTCATTTCACGTATTTAGTTGTCTACAGCGTTGCCGCTACGAGAGGATCTCGTGTAGTGCATAAAATAGCTATTTGCTAGTGTATTGTGAAGCGCCACCTTTATCAATTTCTATGAACTATACTTGTATAAGAGGAGAAATTATGAGTAAAAATGAGATCCATTGAAAATTTCGAACTTTGTTTCTATGAACATGAATAATGTAAATGGTGTCGATATACGCTAGAAACAAAACGAGATCCGAAATCGGATCTCACCTTACAAAACGGATCTCTATCTGTATAGAAAATATATATAACAGATCTCATCTTGTCGTAATACATATATATATATATATATATATATATATATATATATATATATATATATATATATATATATATATATATATATGTATATACATATATATATATATATATATATATATATATATATATATATATATATATATATATATATATATATATATATATATATATATATAAAAGAGATATAGAATTAAATTTTCTGAATTATGAAGATAACTTAGATAATTTAACATAGGATTATAAAGATGAATAAACGTAAAAGATTGAACCATAGGCGGGATTCGAACCCACATTTCTGGATTTCTAGTCCAGGGTGTTCACCAATTACACCACTTCGGTCCTATTAGATTCTTATATTTTTGTAAATATAAACCTCTGAAAGGATAGTAGATCATTGATGAACACAATGCGATTCGATGCCCTACCATAGATCAACTATTCACGCACATTCATCTAAAGTTCAGTCGTTTTTTGAAGTAAGGATTGTAGGTTAGTACTGCTATGGTTGGCAGTTACTTGACAGTTCTTATTCAAATGACAGCATCCTGGTTCTTATATATTTCAATAGAACTGACTGAGAATTGTTCTGGTTAATTATAAACAAGTTTTTAAAGTTTCTTTGCCTAATTGGCCACTATCGTGTATGTAACTTAAGAGATATAGAATTAAATTTTCTGAATTATGAAGATAACTTAGATAATTTAACATAGGATTATTATTATCATCAATGATCTACTATCCTTTCAGAGGTTTATATTTACAAAAATATAAGAATCTAATAGGACCGAAGTGGTGTAATTGGTAAACACCCTGGACTAGAAATCCAGAAATGTGGGTTCGAATCCCGCCTATGGTTCAATCTTTTACGTTTATTCATCTTTATAATCCTATGTTAAATTATCTAAGTTATCTTCATAATTCAGAAAATTTAATTCTATATCTCTTAAGTTACATACACGATAGTGGCCAATTAGGCAAAGAAACTTCAAAAACTTGTTTATAATTAACCAGAACAATTCTCAGTCAGTTCTATTGAAATATATAAGAACCAGGATGCTGTCATTTGAATAAGAACTGTCAAGTAACTGCCAACCATAGCAGTACTAACCTACAATCCTTACTTCAAAAAACGACTGAACTTTAGATGAATGCGCGTGAATAGTTGATCTATGGTAGGGCATCGAATCGCATTGTGTTCATCAATGATCTACTATCCTTTCAGAGGTTTATATTTACAAAAATATAAGAATCTAATAGGACCGAAGTGGTGTAATTGGTAAACACCCTGGACTAGAAATCCAGAAATGTGGGTTCGAATCCCGCCTATGGTTCAATCTTTCACGTTTATTCATCTTTATAATCCTATGTTAAATTATACATATATATATATATATATATATATATATATATATATATATATATATATATATATATATATATATATGTTTCTTCTTAGGTTCTCGCGGACGTAATGTGTAGAACTGGATTCTCGGGTATTGATCCGCGTTGTGTGGTTTCGGTCCTCAAAAGGACCAATTTCACGACGTTTCGGCAAAGTCGCATTTGCCATCTTCAGGTGATTCGACCGTAGAGTCTGGAAAATCTAGGCGAACTGACGCTTACTTGGAGGGACATAAATACCTGTCCCTCCAAGTAAGCGTCAGTTCGCCTAGATTTTCCAGACTCTACGGTCGAATCACCTGAAGATGGCAAATGCGACTTTGCCGAAACGTCGTGAAATTGGTCCTTTTGAGGACCGAAACCACACAACGCGGATCAATACCCGAGAATCCAGTTCTACATATATATATATATATATATATATATATATATATATATATATATATATATATATATATATATATATATATATATATATATATATATATATATATATATATATATATATATATATATTTCTTCTTAGGTTCTCGCGGACGTAATGTGTAGAACTGGATTCTCGGGTATTGATCCGCGTTGTGTGGTTTCGGTCCTCAAAAGGACCAATTTCACGACGTTTCGGCAAAGTCGCATTTGCCATCTTCAGGTGATTCGACCGTAGAGTCTGGAAAATCTAGGCGAACTGACGTTTACTTGGAGGGACAGGTATTTATATCCCCCGTTATGCTTGACCTTTGGACTTTCGAACTATTTCACGCTTGGTCGATTTCTACGTGTTTGGCTCCGAGTGACACGTTTGGATGACGTCATTGCGACGCTGGAATCAGCCGGAAAGTTTCCGCGACCTGTTGCACGTGCACTGGATATCACGTTCGCTCTTGTTTTTGGTTGTATCTTCCGACTTTCTAAAGCGGGTTTCCATGTTGCTGGTAATCTTAGTCCGTCATCTCGTTTGTTAAGACTATGTGGACGTTTCTCGATCTCTATTGCCTCCCTGGTTATCCTGGTGTAGAAGTGTTCAATGTTGACTAGAGTCTTTGTGCCGCTAAAGTTGATCATATGGCCAGTACTTCTTACATGTTCAGCTAGTGAAGGCAATAGAGATCGAGAAACGTCCACATAGTCTTAACAAACGAGATGACGGACTAAGATTACCAGCAACATGGAAACCCGCTTTAGAAAGTCGGAAGATACAACCAAAAACAAGAGCGAACGTGATATCCAGTGCACGTGCAACAGGTCGCGGAAACTTTCCGGCTGATTCCAGCGTCGCAATGACGTCATCCAAACGTGTCACTCGGAGCCAAACACGTAGAAATCGACCAAGCGTGAAATAGTTCGAAAGTCCAAAGGTCGAGCATAACGGGGGATTTTCCAGACTCTACCGTCGAATCACCTGAAGATGGCAAATGCGACTTTGCCGAAACGTCGTGAAATTGGTCCTTTTGAGGACCGAAACCACACAACGCGGATCAATACCCGAGAATCCAGTTCTACATATATATATATATATATATATATATATATATATATATATATATATATATAAACAAGTTTAAAGTTTCTTTGCCTAATTGGCCACTATCGTGTATGTAACTTAAGAGATATAGAATTAAATTTTCTGAATTATGAAGATAACTTAGATAATTTAACATAGGATTATAAAGATGAATAAACGTAAAAGATTGAACCATAGGCGGGATTCGAACCCACATTTCTGGATTTCTAGTCCAGGGTGTTAACCAATTACACCACTTCGGTCCTATTAGATTTTTATATTTTTGTAAATATAAACCTCTGAAAGGATAGTAGATCATTGATGAACACAATGCGATTCGATGCCCTACCATAGATCAACTATTCACGCACATTCATCTAAAGTTCAGTCGTTTTTTGAAGTAAGGATTGTAGGTTAGTACTGCTATGGTTGGCAGTTACTTGACAGTTCTTATTCAAATGACAGCATCCTGGTTCTTATATATTTCAATAGAACTGACTGAGAATTGTTCTGGTTAATTATAAACAAGTTTAAAGTTTCTTTGCCTAATTGGCCACTATCGTGTATGTAACTTAAGAGATATAGAATTAAATTTTCTGAATTATGAAGATAACTTAGATAATTTAACATAGGATTATAAAGATGAATAAACGTAAAAGATTGAACCATAGGCGGGATTCGAACCCACATTTCTGGATTTCTAGTCCAGGGTGTTAACCAATTACACCACTTCGGTCCTATTAGATTTTTATATTTTTGTAAATATAAACCTCTGAAAGGATAGTAGATCATTGATGAACACAATGCGATTCGATGCCCTACCATAGATCAACTATTCACGCACATTCATCTAAAGTTCAGTCGTTTTTTGAAGTAAGGATTGTAGGTTAGTACTGCTATGGTTGGCAGTTACTTGACAGTTCTTATTCAAATGACAGCATCCTGGTTCTTATATATTTCAATAGAACTGACTGAGAATTGTTCTGGTTAATTATAAACAAGTTTAAAGTTTCTTTGCCTAATTGGCCACTATCGTGTATGTAACTTAAGAGATATAGAATTAAATTTTCTGAATTATGAAGATAACTTAGATAATTTAACATAGGATTATAAAGATGAATAAACGTAAAAGATTGAACCATAGGCGGGATTCGAACCCACATTTCTGGATTTCTAGTCCAGGGTGTTAACCAATTACACCACTTCGGTCCTATTAGATTTTTATATTTTTGTAAATATAAACCTCTGAAAGGATAGTAGATCATTGATCTATGGTAGGGCATCGAATCGCATTGTGTTCATCAATGATCTACTATCCTTTCAGAGGTTTATATTTACAAAAATATAAAAATCTAATAGGACCGAAGTGGTGTAATTGGTTAACACCCTGGACTAGAAATCCAGAAATGTGGGTTCGAATCCCGCCTATGGTTCAATCTTTTACGTTTATTCATCTTTATAATCCTATGTTAAATTATCTAAGTTATCTTCATAATTCAGAAAATTTAATTCTATATCTCTTAAGTTACATACACGATAGTGGCCAATTAGGCAAAGAAACTTTAAACTTGTTTATAATTAACCAGAACAATTCTCAGTCAGTTCTATTGAAATATATAAGAACCAGGATGCTGTCATTTGAATAAGAACTGTCAAGTAACTGCCAACCATAGCAGTACTAACCTACAATCCTTACTTCAAAAAACGACTGAACTTTAGATGAATGTGCGTGAATAGTTGATCTATGGTAGGGCATCGAATCGCATTGTGTTCATCAATGATCTACTATCCTTTCAGAGGTTTATATTTACAAAAATATAAAAATCTAATAGGACCGAAGTGGTGTAATTGGTTAACACCCTGGACTAGAAATCCAGAAATGTGGGTTCGAATCCCGCCTATGGTTCAATCTTTTACGTTTATTCATCTTTATAATCCTATGTTAAATTATCTAAGTTATCTTCATAATTCAGAAAATTTAATTCTATATCTCTTAAGTTACATACACGATAGTGGCCAATTAGGCAAAGAAACTTTAAACTTGTTTATAATTAACCAGAACAATTCTCAGTCAGTTCTATTGAAATATATAAGAACCAGGATGCTGTCATTTGAATAAGAACTGTCAAGTAACTGCCAACCATAGCAGTACTAACCTACAATCCTTACTTCAAAAAACGACTGAACTTTAGATGAATGTGCGTGAATAGTTGATCTATGGTAGGGCATCGAATCGCATTGTGTTCATCAATGATCTACTATCCTTTCAGAGGTTTATATTTACAAAAATATAAAAATCTAATAGGACCGAAGTGGTGTAATTGGTTAACACCCTGGACTAGAAATCCAGAAATGTGGGTTCGAATCCCGCCTATGGTTCAATCTTTTACGTTTATTCATCTTTATAATCCTATGTTAAATTATCTAAGTTATCTTCATAATTCAGAAAATTTAATTCTATATCTCTTAAGTTACATACACGATAGTGGCCAATTAGGCAAAGAAACTTTAAACTTGTTTATAATTAACCAGAACAATTCTCAGTCAGTTCTATTGAAATATATAAGAACCAGGATGCTGTCATTTGAATAAGAACTGTCAAGTAACTGCCAACCATAGCAGTACTAACCTACAATCCTTACTTCAAAAAACGACTGAACTTTAGATGAATGTGCGTGAATAGTTGATCTATGGTAGGGCATCGAATCGCATTGTGTTCATCAATGATCTACTATCCTTTCAGAGGTTTATATTTACAAAAATATAAAAATCTAATAGGACCGAAGTGGTGTAATTGGTTAACACCCTGGACTAGAAATCCAGAAATGTGGGTTCGAATCCCGCCTATGGTTCAATCTTTTACGTTTATTCATCTTTATAATCCTATGTTAAATTATCTAAGTTATCTTCATAATTCAGAAAATTTAATTCTATATCTCTTAAGTTATATATATATATATATATATATATATATATATATATATATGTAGAACTGGATTCTCGGGTATTGATCCGCGTTGTGTGGTTTCGGTCCTCAAAAGGACCAATTTCACGACGTTTCGGCAAAGTCGCATTTGCCATCTTCAGGTGATTCGACCGTAGAGTCTGGAAAATCTAGGCGAACTTCCAGACTCTACGGTCGAATCACCTGAAGATGGCAAATGCGACTTTGCCGAAACGTCGTGAAATTGGTCCTTTTGAGGACCGAAACCACACAACGCGGATCAATACCCGAGAATCCAGTTCTACACATTACGTCCGCGAGAACCTAAGAAGAAACATATATATATATATATATATATATATATATATATAGTGTAGAACTGGATTCTCGGGTATTGATCCGCGTTTTGTGGTTTCGGTCCTATATATATATATATATATATATATATATATATATATATATATATATATATATATATATATATATATATATATATATATATATATATATATATATATATATATATATATATATTATTATGATTAATTCTTATTTTTTAATTTTTGTTTTATTTGTTATTAATAATTATAATTTTTGATTCTACCGGCTAGCTTTTTATCTTTCTAATTTGATTATATTTGAACTTTGAATTTACGTTTATTAAATTTTAAAGTTTATCTGTAGAATAATTTTTATATGGAATTAAACACAATGCTCTTTGATTTCACAATATTTAATTTCTATGACTCTTATTATCTTGTTCAACTCAATTTTATGTTTACAAAATCTATGACATAACCTTATAATCACTTTTTCAACTAATATTTGTTTATATTGTTATAGTCAACAATCTTCCTTTTTCTTTACAGATAATACGAATAATATGATGTAGAAATTATAAACAAACTTACGTTTAGACAATATTGTAATAATCCGGGGGATTATTATTTTTTTTTTTACGATTGAATCAAAGTAGCGTAAGCATGAGCAAACTCCCGAAAATTAAGCCACTCTAAGTAAACCAGGAATACTTGACACATGAGAGTACAACTCAAATCATTCCGTAGAGTGTAGTTCCGTTTTTACGGGCATTTCAAATCTAAAATTTCTAAATTCCTGACAGGAACAGACTATACATATACATTCTATATTCAACAATTAGAGTTTTATTCAGATTGAAATAATGGAATTCCTGTCTGGCGCCAGAGATACGCCATCTAATACCTTTTACAAGTTGTACGTGATTTTTAAGAATTAGAGCCTTCGAGGCGCTATTCCGCGGACCTTGCACTTTCTACGCATACGGAGTTAATTACTTAGTCAGCAGGGTTTGGAGAAATCATTTTTTGTGGTCACTCACTGCCCCTCGATGTGGGAATACAGGCAACTCTAAATACAGATTTGTGTATTAGTGCAAGGTGCAACGGGATACAACCAACTTCATTGGTCCGTTTGAATTTTAGGTTAGCGAATCAGGAGGCCAATTTCGGGGGGGAGACAAATTATAAAAATGAAAACTCTTTTGCAAGAGCAGTTCCAGTTCTTTTTTTTCGTGCCTTGTTGGGTAAGCTAGTTCATTGTACATATAGCTCAGTCTCTCTCTCAAAGTCAGATCCTTTAATTCTTTTAATTAATATTTTTTAACGTAGTCAATTGATTGTTTTTGTTGTATTACAAGTTACAAGATTTCTAATTTTTGCAACTATATTACTCTTTCGTTATTACTCAAAGTAAATTAAGTCATTCAAATCAATTTGTATCATTCTTATAGTTTATTTTCATTCACCTTAAATCATTTCAAGTACCAGTTCAAGAGAACTTACATTTTACTTTAATATCATTTGCTATTTAGGGAATATTATTTGGTAACTAGAATCTATAATAACCTATAAAAGAAATTGTGGAGAACGTCATTAGTAACTTGATGATAGAAGTCTATAGTAATTTGATATTTTGGAGAATTTGTTGCCTTTAACGTTTAGATAATTTTGATCTGGGTGCGAGAGAGAACTAGCTTCGTGGTGTAATTTATAAAATTAACAAAAAGACGCCGCGTAATACATTTTGTGTAAGCCGTGAAGTGTAAGCTCAAGTGTCTAAGTTACCCTGTGGATTAAGGATTAAGTACTAAGTCAGGGTAAGTCTTTAGAGAAAGCTGTTTAGTCTGTGTTCAAGCTAAAAATTCTGAGGTCATCACCCCGGTAAATGTAAGCATTAATAGGGTATTTTGACTTACTAGAAGTGTATCGATCCATCTGCGAATTTCTCATATTTTATAGTGTATTTAAGGGACCTACTTAGGATAGGTATAATTGGAATCAGTGTTACCGTAATTGTAGGGTCAAAGATATAATTATTTGGGGATAGCTCACTATTCAAAAGTTGCTACAAGGGTAGTTATTATTATTATTAATTTTTATCTGGAAGTTCAAGGGGTCTAAAAACCCCTATTGAGACCCTGATCTTTAAGGACAGGGAGAGTTAGCCATCAGCGGCTAATTTGACAGAAAGTGTTTGAGTTCATCGGGACAACTAGAGTTTCATTGTATTGATTATTTGTTGTGTAATTCACTCGATCTACCGATACATAACGAACCAGGTAGCTGTGGATAAAAACAACAGGGGATCTATTTAGAGAGTCACCCTTCGGGGATCTCAATCTTACTATCAGTGGCCCCTCTGGTTCACTTTATAACCATAGTTACTCCATCAGAGTGGTAGATCCATTTCAGAATTAAGGTTAGCCCCCAAAGAAACAACTCCCTGGCTTCGTTACATCAGGCAAATCAATAATTCACTGATTGATCGGTCTCGATAAAGTCTTATGCAATTTATTATATATTGTTTTTTTATATACTATTCAGATATCTAGCATCAAAATTAAATTGGCTTAATTTAAATTCATTGTTTGTTCTTGTTGGTTATATGACATATTTTTCCCTTTAAGTTTATATGTATGGGACTTAGTATATATACTTATATATACATCCGTGTAATCTTTATTGTTTTATTTTGTATACAATTAACTTTTCTCCAATATACAACTTATACTGTTCTCATTGTTCTTCATTGAAACACCATCCCTTAGATAACCTTGTAGTGGAGGTGAACAATCCTGTCGTGTTTGTCACTCCGAACATCTTCAGCAACGTGAAGCTGTCATACTAGCCTAGTGTATAAATCGGCCAGGAAGGGCCCCGCTACTAAACTATTTATACCAAGTGCTACTGGAGAGGAACTCCTTCGAGTCTAGTTCCGTTCCCTGAACTATTCTCTAAAACATCTGTAAAAGGGGACTGGTGGCAGCTAATTTTAAACCATACTACCAACGACAGGGCACTTCTCGTAGTGTACCCTGCATTCTACTATCTCTGCAACCCTCGAGTTGCATAGAAGGGTAGCTATCATAGCAATAGTTACAATAAGGTTTTCACTCTCCGTAGCCTCATTGGATCCCATAGGGCTTTGACCTGAGGGAACAATAAAAATACATAACCTAGTAATATCTGAGCTGAATTTGGTTTACCTGGCTTGTGTGCAATAACCATATAAATAAGTTTATTCAATTGCTCCCAAATACCAGCCTTTCAGATTATTACATTTGGTGTCGCAGCGGTGATATCTTAGGTTTTTTTTTAAGCCTAAATAACAAGGTGATAATCCACGTCTTCGAAAAATTTAGTAGGGACAGCTTCGGAAATAACAAAACATTTCATTGTTTTGTTTTAAAGTAAGGTTATAACGCAAGGGTAACAACAGTGTGTGGGGTGTCGAGAACATAGAACAGTAAGGTAAATAATTGGGTAGTAGTTCAATAACCCCAGTAAATAGTAGGTCAGATTATTAGAAAGCATATATACACTGAGCGCCTGTGAAATCAGGCATAGCAACTGAGAGTTCGGAAATTATTTATTTCCAATTAGGAAGTTTTGTTTACCATAAATAACAACAAGGTTTAATTAACCTTTCATTTAGGAACCGGATAAGGTTTCCGTATACCTTTTTATTGGAACGGGTTCTTATCGGAAAGGGGTGTGACCATCAGAATAAATAGTAGGTGCTTTAGTTTTAATAGCTTGAAATAAGTGATTACAGCATTGTAGGAGCTTGCAGAGTAGGGCCAAGAGAAAGTGTATGTTATTTTTTTTTTTTTTGTGTAATTAGGTCAAGGAACAGTGAACCAGCAAGAGAAGGAGCCGGGTGAATTGAAACAAAAGGTGTCTCTCGTGTATAAGCACTAATTACGTGTTCGAGCAGAAAGATTTTTGATTCTGGGAGTTCTGCGTTTGGAATCTTACATCTTGTTTAATTTTTTTTTATTTTATATTTTTAGTTATTTTTATTTTTTTTTTAATTTGTCTTGTATTACAGGGTCAACCTAAACAGATTAAAAAATTTTTTTTTTTTTTTTTATAGTAACAATTCAAGTCAAAATTTTTTTTTTTCTCTAACTTTCAACGCAGATTAAATTCACCAGTAATATTTTATTCTTGAATTTCCTTTAAATTCAATTTAAAGAAGTAGCCGAAAGCTAACGATAGGTCAATTTTTTTTATTTTTATTTTGAGGTAGTGTCTAGTAAGTACATAGTTGGGTTTTCGGTGGCGGAATCATCAGAGTGAGAGCTACGAAATCCGGATTTCAAATGAATCCTGCAGGTATGCCCGGCCCAGCCCCACTAGCAGCCTCATGGCCAACCATGCCTTTAGGCATGGTCGCTGGGACAGTGGACCCTTTTTCCGGGAAGGACAATGTAAAGGCCTATTTTGCCAAATTAGAGCAAAGGTCCAAACTGGATGGTTGGTCGGAAGAAAATACCTTGAAAATATTAAAATTCCGACTAGAAGGGGAAGCGTACACTTACTTCCAAGCGGATGCCGATTTGGATAATCTGGCATACGACGACTTCCGAGACAAGCTGATAGAGCGCTTCACGCCATTACAAACATCAGGGGAAAGCTTGGCTCAACTGGCCAAGTGCATCCAACGCCACGATGAAACGGTGGCCGAATTTGCCACGCGAATTAAGCATTTTGGGAGGCAGGTCTTGGAGGAGGATCTGATGGATGCAGTGGAAGAGGAAATTCCGGGGTTGAGGAAGAATACTGAGCGGACTATGATCCACCAGTTTAAGCAGGGTTTAAGGAAGGAATTGATGCGGGATATTGGAACAGCATTACTGCGAGAACCCAGCCTCACCCTCAAAAAAGCTGAGGAAATGGCTAGGCAGTCAGAAAGGGTTGAGCTCCAGTTGAGGTCAAGACCCTCAGCTACTCCTAGTCTGGCAGCACCCCAACTGGAAAAGATGCGATGTTATGGGTGCGGGGAAGAAGGGCATTACAAACCCGACTGTCCAAACGAGATCCGAGCTGGAACAACAAGGCAGCCCATCACCTGTTTTAGATGCGGGAAACCAGGCCACATCGCGATAGGTTGCCGCGATTTCGGAACCCGCGATCGTAGGAGGGAACCTGGAGAGGGTAGGAAGCCGAACAACGCTCGCCCATCGGGGCAATCAAGACCAGCTTTAAACTAGCACGACCTTGTCCAGAAGCTCCTAGGAGCAAGGTTGCTAGTGGTGTTGAGGAGCAAGGTGAATGGACGCTGGTTAAGCGTCGGGGGAAAGGGAATGGTAACTTCAGAGTCATACAACCCGCGATGGAGAAAGATACGAGACCCACAACACCCAGGGTAGTAGTCCCTTGTGTAGGAGGCATAGGGTCATTCGGAGGGCCCACTAACTTAAGGGTTCGATTAAACGGACAACAGCGCACTTTATGCATAGACACCGGATCTGCTCTATCTCTTTTAAAGGAGAGTAGCGTACCAAGCGAGGCAGTATCCCTGCCCGGCGCGATTCGCTTGGTAGGCATTTCTGGAAAAGAGATGACCTCTTCCGCCCTGGTCCAATGCCAGGTCGAATATAACAGAAGGCGGCCCCACCTGTTGCAAGACTGGGTGGTGGTTAAAAACCTTCCACTACATGCAGACGGGATTTTGGGCAGAGACTTTCTGACCAAGTGCGGAGCCATCATGGACTACGCTCGTAACACCATTAAGATTAGAGGAATAACTACGCCACTTGTTATGGATATGCCCTATAAACGATCAAGTCAGGTGCTGGTGGCGCAAAAACCAACAACGCCCAGTACGATCGCCACCCCGTGCGCTAAGACAAAGCCTCAACACCCACCGGCTCCTACAACCTCAAACGGAAGGCCATGCAGACCCTCTCATTACTCTGAACCGCCACCGGTAAAGCCAACGTACGCCCAGGTAGCCTCACTTACTCGGCCCAAACCCTCCGTTAGGTCTCCCCCATTGCATAAACCTCCACATATCACGGAAATCAGTAAGGGCGATACCCCGAAAGGCACGCGCAGGAATTCTGAAGCGATACCACCCTCCCCACGGCGATGTCACGTAAGTTTATGGGAAAGGGAATCCATACCTCCTCGAAGTGAAATCGAATGTTGGGGTAAGGTAACAGGACAAAAACCTACGGGAGAATTGGGAATGATTGAGGCCTCGGGTGGAGACCTGGAAGTGGGAGTACTGATCGCCAACGCGGTAGTACCATTCACCAAGAAAGTGAGAATACGTCTCATGAATTTGAACAACTACGCGGTCCGAATAAGGGCAAAGACGGTGTTGGGCACCCTATCTCCTGGGGTGGAAGTTTTAAGCGAGGCTCAGAAGCAGGTCGAACCGGCTCGTCCGGCTCAGTTATGGTGTAGACCAGATTGGGAAGACCGAGAAACAGGGAATTCAGACGCAGTGGATTTGTCTCATCTGCCTAAGGACACCCAAGCCTTAGTGAGAGCTTTTCTCCAAAGATACGACCACATCTTTTGTGGTGAGGACGAGATCCTATCCAGCACGGATAATGTGAAGCATCGAATAATCACCGAAAATGTACCTCCCATCTCAAAAGCCCCTTATCGAGTACCCTTCCATACTAGAGACGAACTGAGAAAGGAAATCGATCGGCTACTGGACGAGAAGATAATAAGGGAATCAAGAAGTCCCTGGAGCGCCCCTGTAGTTATGGTAAGACGGAAGCAGCCCGACGGCTCTATGAAGATCCGCCTTTGCATCGATTATAGGGCTCTTAACGCCGTGACTAAAAGGGACTACTACCCGCTCCCTCTTATAGAAGAGCTACTGGAACAATTCGGAGAGGCCAGTCTGTTCAGCCTGTTTGATGTGGCCTCGGCCTATCATCAAATAAAAATGGAAACTTCGGACATCGAAAAAACGGCTTTCAGCACTATGGACGGTCACTATGAATTTCTGCGTATGCCTTTCGGGTTGTCCAATAGCCCTAGTACTTTTGCTCGGTTTATCAACACCACAATGGCCGGTTTGAACCATCTCATATGCAGCGTATATCTGGACGATATCATCACTTATAGCACCGACGATGTGACCGAACATCTACGACGACTGGCCTTAGTTTTCGATCGCTTAGCGGAAGCCAACATAAAGTTAAAACCTAGTAAGTGTCACATGTTGAAACCAAAGGTAACCTACTTAGGCCACGAAATTTCCAAGGCGGGTGTAAGCCCTTTAACAGACAAAGTGCAAGCTATTAAGGATTTTCCCATTCCCACTAAGGTGAAAGAGGTGCGAGGATTTCTAGGCTTGGTAGGATGGTATCGGAAGTTTATCCCGAACTTCGCTGAGTTAGCGGCCCCACTTACGGAGTTAACAAAGAAGGACGTGAAGTTCATAATCACGGAACAGGTGCTGGGGTCCATTAACAGCTTAAAGGAGGCCTTGACCTCGGAAAGCGTGCTGATCCATCCTAATTTTAAGGAACCGTTCATCCTATCAACGGATGCATCAGGAACAGGGATCGCCGCTGTGCTGAGCCAAAAGGTCGATGGACACGAACGGCCTGTAGCTTTTGCAAGCAGGAAATTGACCGGCGCGGAGACCAGGTACACGGTCACTGAATTAGAATGCCTCGCAGTTGTATTTGGGGTGAAGCAGTATAGATGTTTTCTGTATGGGAAGAAATTTGAGGTGGTAACGGACCACATTTCCCTCAAGTGGCTGTTGTCACTAAAGGATCCCACCTCCAGATTGGGACGGTGGTCGATCTTGCTATCAGAATACGACATAGAGGTCATACATCGGCCGGGGAGGAAGCACGGGAACGTAGACGCATTAAGTCGGGTTTACGAAAGCCCGGACTGGGACTTTGAAATGGACAGATGTCTTAAGGACATAGCAGGAAAGCAGATCGGGGGTAAATCGGTAGATAACGTTGAAGGAGATCTGCTTAAAGCCCCAGAGAAATTCGCTTTGGCTCACTGTGTGAGTGCGGATTTCGGCATGTCCCAGGGAGTTGCACTAAAATTTAGAGAGGCTTATGGAAACACCTATCTGCTGAAGAAACAGAATAAGAAGGTGGGAGAGGTTGCCAGTATGGAAGCCCAAGGGCGCCTCACGTTACATATGGTCACCAAGGACAAAATCTCCGATAAGCCCACGGAACGATCCGTGTTCCAAGCCCTCTGGAACCTTAGGCAGTTATGTTTAGAAAAAGGGGTTTTATGGTTAGCTATGCCACGAATCGCGTGCGGATTAGACGGGTTCGATTGGGGAGTCATCGGGCCAATGATAGAGTGGATGTTCGGTCACACGCCCATTAAGGTCAGGATCTACGGGTTGGACAAGTCGAAGACTGCGGAAGGGACTGGAATATGTCTTACCGCGCAGGATAGGGACAGGTGCTGCGTCCAATTAGTAAGGGATTTAGGGACATGTTTGACGAGCACCGAGTTAGAACCTGTATGGGATGGGGCAGATATAGTGGTAGCCCAGAAAAAGGACCAGTTTTGCGCCAAAGTAGTGAGGGACTTAGACCCCAAGTCAGGTGAGGGTAACGGATACCGATTGTCTCGGAGTAGTGTGTTGTACCAGGTAGCGGACAACGGAACCGAGCGGCTCGTCGTACCTCAGAGTTGGGTACCGAGAGCAATGCACGACTACCACGATGTGGCATACATCGGCCACCCAGGGCAGTATAAGACTTGGCGGCTGATGCGTCAGAGGCTGTTCTGGCCGGAAATGAGGAAAGACATAAGGAGGTACTGCGGAAGATGCCACCGGTGTAACCAACGTAAAACGTCACCTCATTTAGGGAAGGCACCCTTACAAAGATTCACTGAAGTATGCGAGCCTTTCGAGAGGACCGCAATGGACATTGTGGGGCCGTTGGTGAGATCCGATAACGAAAATCGGTACATGCTTACTTTCCAGGACCACTTTACCAAATACATCGAGATAGTGCCAATTCCCGACCAGACAGCAAATACCGTAGCACGGGCGCTAGTAGAACGTGTCGTTCTGCGTCACTCCGCACCGAAGGTCCTCATTTCGGACCAAGGCTCTAATTTTATGTCCGCCGTGATGAAGGAGGTCTGTAAGATACTAGGGATAGAACAGTGTCGCACCTCCCCCTTTCATCCACAGACGAATGGAGGTCTAGAAAGGGCGCACCGAGTGATCAAGGATATCTTGTCCCATTACGTGGGCAAGGACCAGTCAGATTGGGACACGTGGGTACCTTATTTAGCTTTCGCGTATAATACGCAGCTACACACTTCCACCGGATTCAGCCCATTTTTCCTGCTATACGGTCGAGATGCAGTGTTCCCCACGGAATTAGAGAAAAATAGAACACGTTATGATAGTGACGTGAACTATGCGGCCGAGCTTCTGGGAAGATGGAATAAGGTATATCCGGAAGTAAAACGGAACATGGCAGTAGCGGCCGATTATCGAGAGCGGCAATATAACAAGACCGCTAAGCCCCGGAGATGTCGCCTAGGCGACCTGGTCTATGTGAGGGACGAAACGCAGGTGCGAGGCCTCAGCAAAAAGCTGATGAATAAGTGGAAAGGGCCGTTTCGAGTACTGGAGCAAACCGGGCCGGTAAACTATAGGGTTCGATTATTAGGAGCGAGAAAAGATGCCGTGGTGCATATAAATCGAATGAAACCCTATCCAGGGGGTGGGGAACAGGACGAAGAAAAGGAATATACGGAGGAAGAGATCAGGCGAGCTAATGAACAGCTCAGTACGCCTGAAGTGAGTCCCACCGCCGGTGAAAACTCCAGAGTAAGGGACTACATCTATCGATTACCCCATCCCCCGGCAATTTTACCGGGCCCGGCGGAACCTAGACCGGACGTCAGGAGGCAAAATCGGGCACATCAAGACATAACGGACACCCCCATCGCTCTCCGTCGCCCCAAGCGTATTAGGCGACCGCCATCGTGGTACCAAGCTTGCGTCGAGAGGAGATAGGAGGTTCGGAGGGAACATGTCACGCTCGCGCCATCGGAACCAAAAACCAGGCGCGAGATAATAGGGTGAGCTCTTCTGGCTCAGAGGCGTCACGGCCACAACCGGTCAGCCAACGTAGGTAGAATCGTAAATGAGGGCACTCTTTTGTTCCGTTCTCTGGTAGGTCTGAGGGTAAGGATGGATGTTGAATGAGAACACCCCGTTGCGTCTCCGGGTAACAGTTAAATAGTTGAAGAATAGGACGCGGGCTCTACCTTGCCGAGGGGTAAAACCCCCCCGAATAGGGATGGGAGGGTTGTTATAGTTACCCAGATGTCCCATTCCTCTTTATATACCCGGGGATCTGGATGACTATAGCAACAGCGTGAATGTGGTCAGCCCAGGTTGCGAGTTTGAAAGCGCGAATGAATGAGGACCGTATGGTCAGGAGTGTTACCGATTATGGTGGGGCCTAGGTCCGATATACTGTGATTGTCCATCCCCCCTAATCTTCTCGAAACCCCTCCAGGGTTCCAGCGAGGATAACACTCGTGACTATGGGCGTCAGGGATCGAATGAAGCATGTTTTTTTTTTTTTTTTTTGTTTTTAACAGTATGACACTTCAAATATTCCTTATTTGGTTATATTTAGTTCGTTTCGGTTATTCACATACCCACCCTTCCAAAAGCTCAACTCGCCATCTGGGAGGACTCCGTAATCTTCTCAGTCTCGCTCCGATTTAGTATATGTACCGCCGAGGCGAATAAAAGCTATGTGAACGCCGTCTGATAATAATTACTCAGCTCGCCCTCTTGGGGGACTCAGTACTCTTCTCCGCCTCGTTCCATTTTGGTATATGTACCACCGAGGCGAGTTTTTTTTTTTTTTCTCCTTCTTAAGTTCCTTTTTTTTTTTATTCTGTGACTTCCACTTGTGCCCGATCCCCATCAAGTCATCCATCCTGTAGCCGATGGAAATCATTACTGGACACTAGTCCGCAAGACTTCAGTAAAATCAAAGTCGTCATAATTGCCGTCCGTATATGTGAGTCGATGTAGAAATCTAGCTAAATAGTTAATTCAGACTGTCAGAGGATGGGACAAAATAAGAGCAGCCCTTACTATAAGTCCGAAACTCATGCAAACGTGATATAAATCTTCCAGCCTCCGTGGCTGCAGCGACCTGTGAACGGGACCACTGCGCCGGAGGGTAGAGGACCCTAAGGGAGGGATTGATTCCCCCATGTGTTAAGGAGATCACGTATCCCCAGGGGAAGAGAAAGGGAATCGAGAAAGCTCTAGCGGAATGAAAAGTATACACAGACCTTTAGATGGTCGGGAGTCGTATGGGGATTATACCCTTAATTTATTTTTTGTGTTTTTATTATTTTCGTGTTCCGGTGGATGATCAATACCCAAATTTTAGGTATCACTAATACAATGATGGGGGTTTGGGGGTTCAGGTCAGGGTTTAGGTCACACAAAAAAGGGCCTGGTTCTAAATTCTTTTTTTTTGTTTTTGGATTCTCTTCCCATTTTCTCGGGATCTATTTCAGAGTGCCAAAGATGTATCTCGTCCTGGCGATGACGCTCCTAACTCAAATGGGGAATGGATTGATCGTGTACGACTGTGAAGGGGACTCGTTAAACACAACGATGGTTTCACTGAAGACGGTGACTCCCTGTCCGGACCCAGCCACGGAATATAAGGAAGAAGCAGGCCGAATCCAAGTATTACAGCAACGGAATTACGGACAACGATACGTACGCGCCTGCCTGGTAGAGGTCACAAGGACCATCTCGCACTGCGGCATGCACAGTCACTCTTCGGTGGTAACAAATGGATTATCAAGCTACATATTTAAACTAGGAGCGGAAAAATGCAACGAAGCTCATTCGTTCCAATCCTTACGAGTTCATGGTCACATCATAAACAAACTGACATTAAATGGTACTACTTATGCAGCCATGACTCTTTTCGGATCCGTACAAGCGGACGGGTCATGTATAGGCAGTGGATTTTCAGAAGACGGTCAAACATGGGCCTCAGTGGTGGTGTTGGCAAATGTCAAAATTATCCTTCGGGACTATTGGGCCACAGTAAAATTGGAGATAAACGAAATCGCATTAGCCGGAGGTATTGCTTGTAACTACCTGAAGGGATACTGTATGGATTCGACTTATGGCGAAACCACTTGGAATATAGACTTACTAGGGGCTTGCGAGAAGGATTTAGTATCACTGTACGAAGGGGAAGCTCACTTAGTAAGGAGTAAGCAAGGAGACGTATATGTTGTAGTAGAGCGAGCCGACAAAGTGTTCGCGCTAGCTCTCATCTCTCTTACGGAACACTGCGGTCACGAAGTTTGGCAGACCGAACATCCGAAACTACTAGTTAGAAACATCAGCAGCCTACCGCCCACTAAGGCAACGGAAAATATAGAGGTAGCGAATATAGATCTACTATCTTATGTCAACAGCAAGCTCCTCTACATCGAGCAGTCAACCAAGCACAGTTGGGCCAGACTGTATGCCGACACAATTCACCGGAGATGCCTAATACGCCGAGAGATTTGGCAAAATCAGTTGGCCACCGTATTACATGCCCGCGAAGATGTAGGATGGACAATAAAGAAGGAACCGGGATACCTAGGAAAGGTGCTAGGGGAGGTAATCTACCTAGTCCAATGTAAACCCCGACCGGCCGTACTGCGGAGGACCGATCAGTGCTTCAACGAACTCCCTATCACGGTTAACAACCAGAGTAAATTCATGGCACCGTTGACCCACGTCATCCAAAATGTAGCTGTTCAAATAGAATGTAATAGCCTTATGCCACCTTTGTACCAAGTCGAGGGAACCTGGATCGGCCTCTCCCCACTACCACTGACGAGTCTTGTACCACTGACCATTGAGATTGAAGCAGAGGACCAATTGAAGTTCCAACCGATCAAGCTGATTAGCGCAGGGGGACTATACACATCCGAGGACATGAGAAAAAGCCAACGGAACCTGATCTTCGGCATGGAAAGAGATGCAGTCCAAACGATGATAGCGCGACGGGTGTCCGGTATGGAGTCTCTGGACCAAGGGTACAACACTCTCAAACTATTCAGCAAAGAAGAGGTTACCAGTCTCGTCAGGTCCACCATCCGGCAGATATGGGGTTGGTTCGAAAGCATAGGGACCATCATGAACGGGCTGTTGGGCCTATACTGTATATTCCGATTGGTGAAGTTCGTTATTGGTGTCGGCCTAAACGGATGGAGCCTGTACCAGCTATTCGGATGGGGTCTACACCTATTCGCCTGTCTATGGACCACCCTCACCGCCTTCCTAGTCAACCGACATCACGCCCATGGAAGTCCAGGGGATGCAGTTCCATCCGCTCCATCAACCAATGTCATCCCAAGGGAACCAGAAGCAGCTGTAGTTTCCACCACCACAGATTCCACCGCCACCCATGCGATGTATCCAACCCTCCACTGGACAGAACGCGAGGGAAGACGATCAGCAGCCGGTTCGTTGTACGGCAGGTCCATGTCCAGTCTCCACGAGCGTCCTGGTATGTGAAACCATCGAGTGACAGTGCGGGTTAGTGCGTAAAAGTCAATCCGAAAAAAGTGTTGTGACAATATGGAAACAGAAGTAGACTTTCATTGTTTAGCTCTTAAGGATTGTACTGTTGTAGTCATGTGGTAAATCCACGTGAATATGTTGAATAGGATTTAGGTTATTGGGAAGTCCAATCGGACTGATGATCATACATATATTGAGCGTGAAGGTGGGTCTAGTACCCCTAGATTCCCACGCTGGTCAGAACTTGGCAGATGGATCAAAACATACGTATAATACCGGTTGTAGAAAGGAGCTTGGTTCCTTCCGAACCCCGCTCTTTCTTTAAGGTGAGGGTGATGTAATAATCCGGGGGATTATTATTTTTTTTTTTACGATTGAATCAAAGTAGCGTAAGCATGAGCAAACTCCCGAAAATTAAGCCACTCTAAGTAAACCAGGAATACTTGACACATGAGAGTACAACTCAAATCATTCCGTAGAGTGTAGTTCCGTTTTTACGGGCATTTCAAATCTAAAATTTCTAAATTCCTGACAGGAACAGACTATACATATACATTCTATATTCAACAATTAGAGTTTTATTCAGATTGAAATAATGGAATTCCTGTCTGGCGCCAGAGATACGCCATCTAATACCTTTTACAAGTTGTACGTGATTTTTAAGAATTAGAGCCTTCGAGGCGCTATTCCGCGGACCTTGCACTTTCTACGCATACGGAGTTAATTACTTAGTCAGCAGGGTTTGGAGAAATCATTTTTTGTGGTCACTCACTGCCCCTCGATGTGGGAATACAGGCAACTCTAAATACAGATTTGTGTATTAGTGCAAGGTGCAACGGGATACAACCAACTTCATTGGTCCGTTTGAATTTTAGGTTAGCGAATCAGGAGGCCAATTTCGGGGGGGAGACAAATTATAAAAATGAAAACTCTTTTGCAAGAGCAGTTCCAGTTCTTTTTTTTCGTGCCTTGTTGGGTAAGCTAGTTCATTGTACATATAGCTCAGTCTCTCTCTCAAAGTCAGATCCTTTAATTCTTTTAATTAATATTTTTTAACGTAGTCAATTGATTGTTTTTGTTGTATTACAAGTTACAAGATTTCTAATTTTTGCAACTATATTACTCTTTCGTTATTACTCAAAGTAAATTAAGTCATTCAAATCAATTTGTATCATTCTTATAGTTTATTTTCATTCACCTTAAATCATTTCAAGTACCAGTTCAAGAGAACTTACATTTTACTTTAATATCATTTGCTATTTAGGGAATATTATTTGGTAACTAGAATCTATAATAACCTATAAAAGAAATTGTGGAGAACGTCATTAGTAACTTGATGATAGAAGTCTATAGTAATTTGATATTTTGGAGAATTTGTTGCCTTTAACGTTTAGATAATTTTGATCTGGGTGCGAGAGAGAACTAGCTTCGTGGTGTAATTTATAAAATTAACAAAAAGACGCCGCGTAATACATTTTGTGTAAGCCGTGAAGTGTAAGCTCAAGTGTCTAAGTTACCCTGTGGATTAAGGATTAAGTACTAAGTCAGGGTAAGTCTTTAGAGAAAGCTGTTTAGTCTGTGTTCAAGCTAAAAATTCTGAGGTCATCACCCCGGTAAATGTAAGCATTAATAGGGTATTTTGACTTACTAGAAGTGTATCGATCCATCTGCGAATTTCTCATATTTTATAGTGTATTTAAGGGACCTACTTAGGATAGGTATAATTGGAATCAGTGTTACCGTAATTGTAGGGTCAAAGATATAATTATTTGGGGATAGCTCACTATTCAAAAGTTGCTACAAGGGTAGTTATTATTATTATTAATTTTTATCTGGAAGTTCAAGGGGTCTAAAAACCCCTATTGAGACCCTGATCTTTAAGGACAGGGAGAGTTAGCCATCAGCGGCTAATTTGACAGAAAGTGTTTGAGTTCATCGGGACAACTAGAGTTTCATTGTATTGATTATTTGTTGTGTAATTCACTCGATCTACCGATACATAACGAACCAGGTAGCTGTGGATAAAAACAACAGGGGATCTATTTAGAGAGTCACCCTTCGGGGATCTCAATCTTACTATCAGTGGCCCCTCTGGTTCACTTTATAACCATAGTTACTCCATCAGAGTGGTAGATCCATTTCAGAATTAAGGTTAGCCCCCAAAGAAACAACTCCCTGGCTTCGTTACATCAGGCAAATCAATAATTCACTGATTGATCGGTCTCGATAAAGTCTTATGCAATTTATTATATATTGTTTTTTTATATACTATTCAGATATCTAGCATCAAAATTAAATTGGCTTAATTTAAATTCATTGTTTGTTCTTGTTGGTTATATGACATATTTTTCCCTTTAAGTTTATATGTATGGGACTTAGTATATATACTTATATATACATCCGTGTAATCTTTATTGTTTTATTTTGTATACAATTAACTTTTCTCCAATATACAACTTATACTGTTCTCATTGTTCTTCATTGAAACACCATCCCTTAGATAACCTTGTAGTGGAGGTGAACAATCCTGTCGTGTTTGTCACTCCGAACATCTTCAGCAACGTGAAGCTGTCATACTAGCCTAGTGTATAAATCGGCCAGGAAGGGCCCCGCTACTAAACTATTTATACCAAGTGCTACTGGAGAGGAACTCCTTCGAGTCTAGTTCCGTTCCCTGAACTATTCTCTAAAACATCTGTAAAAGGGGACTGGTGGCAGCTAATTTTAAACCATACTACCAACGACAGGGCACTTCTCGTAGTGTACCCTGCATTCTACTATCTCTGCAACCCTCGAGTTGCATAGAAGGGTAGCTATCATAGCAATAGTTACAATAAGGTTTTCACTCTCCGTAGCCTCATTGGATCCCATAGGGCTTTGACCTGAGGGAACAATAAAAATACATAACCTAGTAATATCTGAGCTGAATTTGGTTTACCTGGCTTGTGTGCAATAACCATATAAATAAGTTTATTCAATTGCTCCCAAATACCAGCCTTTCAGATTATTACAATATCCAAAAGTGTGTTTAACAATGTGGGCACTTTTCAATTTACTTCCTTTTATAATTTCGTTGATTCACCTTTTACACAACACTATGCTTTTTCACGATAATCATAGGTAACTAATTTAGGTTACTTCTTCTTGAGGATCAGGAACTGTTGATAATACTTTGTTTTATTCTTTTAGATAAAACATATAACTTTTCGATGCTTTATTGAAATTATGTTGAAGAATGACAATCGTTGGATACTTCTTATTAATTGGAGGTTATTACTACCTTTTATTTGGTTTAGATACTTGGGATACTCGTTGACTTTTAATAAAACTTATTAACTTTGGTTACTTTGAACCTATCGAAGTTTGGAACACTTGCGTTCTCTGATGTTTACTTTTTATAAACTTAGGTTAGAAAATTTTGGTGAGTTGCCAGAGGAGAACAGTCTCTACTTGGGTATTAATGCAAACTGAACTTAGCTTTACTTTCAGACCTTTTTATAGGCCTCCAAAACCGACGCTACTTGATGTCATAAACAACCTATCAGTCAGTTCTATTGAAATATATAAGAACCAGGATGCTGTCATTTGAATAAGAACTGTCAAGTAACTGCCAACCATAGCAGTACTAACCTACAATCCTTACTTCAAAAAACGACTGAACTTTAGATGAATGTGCGTGAATAGTTGATCTATGGTAGGGCATCGAATCGCATTGTGTTCATCAATGATCTACTATCCTTTCAGAGGTTTATATTTACAAAAATATAAGAATCTAATAGGACCGAAGTGGTGTAATTGGTAAACACCCTGGACTAGAAATCCAGAAATGTGGGTTCGAATCCCGCCTATGGTTCAATCTTTTACGTTTATTCATCTTTATAATCCTATGTTAAATTATCTAAGTTATCTTCATAATTCAGAAAATTTAATTCTATATCTCTTAAGTTACATACACGATAGTGGCCAATTAGGCAAAGAAACTTCAAAAACTTGTTTATAATTAACCAGAACAATTCTCAGTCAGTTCTATTGAAATATATAAGAACCAGGATGCTGTCATTTGAATAAGAACTGTCAAGTAACTGCCAACCATAGCAGTACTAACCTACAATCCTTACTTCAAAAAACGACTGAACTTTAGATGAATGCGCGTGAATAGTTGATCTATGGTAGGGCATCGAATCGCATTGTGTTCATCAATGATCTACTATCCTTTCAGAGGTTTATATTTACAAAAATATAAGAATCTAATAGGACCGAAGTGGTGTAATTGGTAAACACCCTGGACTAGAAATCCAGAAATGTGGGTTCGAATCCCGCCTATGGTTCAATCTTTTACGTTTATTCATCTTTATAATCCTATGTTAAATTATACATAAATATATATATATATATATATATATATATATATATATATATATATATATATATATATATATATATATATATATATATATATATATATATATATATATATATATATATTTCTTCTTAGGTTCTCGCGGACGTAATGTGTAGAACTGGATTCTCGGGTATTGATCCGCGTTGTGTGGTTTCGGTCCTCAAAAGGACCAATTTCACGACGTTTCGGCAAAGTCGCATTTGCCATCTTCAGGTGATTCGACCGTAGAGTCTGGAAAATCTAGGCGAACTGACGTTTACTTGGAGGGACAGGTATTTATATCCCCCGTTATGCTTGACCTTTGGACTTTCGAACTATTTCATGCTTGGTCGATTTCTACGTGTTTGGCTCCGAGTGACACGTTTGGATGACGTCATTGCGACGCTGGAATCAGCCGGAAAGTTTCCGCGACCTGTTGCACGTGCACTGGATATCACGTTCGCTCTTGTTTTTGGTTGTATCTTCCGACTTTCTAAAGCGGGTTTCCATGTTGCTGGTAATCTTAGTCCGTCATCTCGTTTGTTAAGACTATGTGGACGTTTCTCGATCTCTATTGCCTCCCTGGTTATCCTGGTGTAGAAGTATTCAATGTTTACTAGAGTCTTTGTGCCGCTAAAGTTGATCATATGGCCAGTACTTCTTACATGTTCAGCTAGTGAAGGCAATAGAGATCGAGAAACGTCCACATAGTCTTAACAAACGAGATGACGGACTAAGATTACCAGCAACATGGAAACCCGCTTTAGAAAGTCGGAAGATACAACCAAAAACAAGAGCGAACGTGATATCCAGTGCACGTGCAACAGGTCGCGGAAACTTTCCGGCTGATTCCAGCGTCGCAATGACGTCATCCAAACGTGTCACTCGGAGCCAAACACGTAGAAATCGACCAAGCGTGAAATAGTTCGAAAGTCCAAAGGTCAAGCATAACGGGGGATTTTCCAGACTCTACCGTCGAATCACCTGAAGATGGCAAATGCGACTTTGCCGAAACGTCGTGAAATTGGTCCTTTTGAGGACCGAAACCACACAACGCGGATCAATACCCGAGAATCCAGTTCTACATATATATATATATATATATAGTGTAGAACTGGATTCTCGGGTATTGATCCGCGTTTTGTGGTTTCGGTCCTATATATATATATATATATATGTAGAACTGGATTCTCGGGTATTGATCCGCGTTGTGTGGTTTCGGTCCTCAAAAGGACCAATTTCACGACGTTTCGGCAAAGTCGCATTTGCCATCTTCAGGTGATTCGACCGTAGAGTCTGGAAAATCTACGCGAGAACATAAGAAGAAACATATATATATATATATATATATATATATATATATATATATATATATATTATTATGATTAATTCTTATTTTTTAATTTTTGTTTTATTTGTTATTAATAATTATAATTTTTGATTCTACCGGCTAGCTTTTTATCTTTCTAATTTGATTATACTCGTATTTGAACTTTGAATTTACGTTTATTAAATTTCAAAGTTTATCTGTAGAATAATTTTTATATGGAATTAAACACAATGCTCTTTGATTTCACAATATTTAATTTCTATGACTCTTATTATCTTGTTCAACTCAATTTTATGTTTACAAAATCTATGACATAACCTTATAATCACTTTTTCAACTAATATTTGTTTATATTGTTATAGTCAACAATCTTCCTTTTTCTTTACAGATAATACGAATAATATGATGTAGAAATTATAAACAAACTTACGTTTAGACAATATCCAAAAGTGTGTTTAACAATGTGGGCACTTTTCAATTTACTTCCTTTTATAATTTCGTTGATTCACCTTTTACACAACACTATGCTTTTTCACGATAATCACAGGTAACTAATTTAGGTTACTTCTTCTTGAGGATCAGGAACTGTTGATAATACTTTGTTTTATTCTTTTAGATAAAACATATAACTTTTCGATGCTTTATTGAAATTATGTTGAAGAATGACAATCGTTGGATACTTCTTATTAATTGGAGGTTATTACTACCTTTTATTTGGTTTAGATACTTGGGATACTCGTTGACTTTTAATAAAACTTATTAACTTTGGTTACTTTGAACCTATCGAAGTTTGGAACACTTGCGTTCTCTGATGTTTACTTTTTATAAACTTAGGTTAGAAAATTTTGGTGAGTTGCCAGAGGAGAACAGTCTCTACTTGGGTATTAATGCAAACTGAACTTAGCTTTACTTTCAGACCTTTTTATAGGCCTCCAAAACCGACGCTACTTGATGTCATGAACAACCTATCAGGTGCTTACTTTACTTATCAAGAATGCCAAGTTAATTGTTGTGAAATGACAGAAGTACTCATTGTTACCAGACTGACACTAGAAATTCCTCTCAACCAATCAGAATTTAGTATTCTTTAATTTTTGAATTATTGGAGATTTTCAACTTATTTTAATTGATAGTGATTCCTTCTTTCTAAATTAATATTGCCTACATTTTTCCCCACACTTTGGTATAATATAACCTATGATTGGGTTATTATTAATATGATTATTCCCATATTTATGGTTTTCTTGACAGTTACTTATTCTTAAATCTAATACATACCATATTATATCAATAACATTCTTTTAACATCACATAACTCAAATTTACTAATCCTAACTTATATCTATAACATTATTCAATGTTTTGTACTATCTCATGATAGTTTTGTAATCACTTTACTTATGATTTCTGTCTTCGTTACACAGTACGTTTCTTCACTTTCACTGAAGTTCTTGTTTATCACTTCTTATTCTATTACATTGTTGTTTATTATGTTTTACATTGTTAATATTAATATCCTAACTATTATTTAGCTTTTACTATTGTTTTTAATTCCATATAAATATCTTTTATTTGATCTTTTCTGATTTTCAAAGTTCGGTAAGCTATTATTTTTAAATTTTTATTGTTTATGAAATGAAATCATAACAATATATATATATATATATATTACAAATCAACACTACAATGTTGTGTTCATTTGTAACATAATGGATTTCCATTCCAACAAGTAAAGATCCTTTACAATCTAAAAAAAATATATAGTAATAGAGGAAAAACATTGACAAATTACATAGATTCTTACTGCTTCTAATTGAAAATTATAAAATTACTGTTTTGCTTTCAAATTAACAAGTGTTTGTTTCTTTATCTCTAAATCTAAGAGGAGGGCTTCCCTCATGAGGTTCAAGCTGCCATTTCACATCATTTTGACCTTTTTTTTAATTCCATGTCTGCAATGGCCAATCTTTTGTCCTGGAGGGAATCATATTTCTCTGCGATTGTCGAGGATGTCAATTCCCGAGAAACTAAAGGTCTTCTCCTACTGGAAGTTGCATTTACCAAGATAGTTGGCTTTCGAGTTCTCAACATGCTGCTCTTGAATTCGCTCAGTCCCCAGCCTAATGTTGGTTGATTCTGTCACAAAAAATATTATGTTTCTACGATATATTTATGTTTTCCAAAATACCTTACCATATCAGTAGTTTTGATTCCATCGTTAGAATTACCAGGTTCGTCACAATTATCAGGTTCCATTGGCACATTGATTGAATCCTGTGAATAATATATTTTTAATGAAGAGAATAAATTGAGCTACAACTTTCCGCACATCCATGTTTCTGTTGCTGTAAAATTTTTCGAGTGAATGCACCTCTCTATACCTCGATTCTGAACATGAAGAATTGAATTCATTGGCTACAGCTTTCCAGGCCTTGTTGTTCTCATCGACACTGACACCTTCAGTTTTCTTGCATTCAATAATGTGCTTATATTTATGCACAACGCTTAAAAGCAGCTGCTTCTTAGTTTCAGAAAAATTAGGGATACGGGTCTTCTTTACAATAGTTCTCTACGAACATAACAGTTTTCAGTAGAATTCACTACGATAATTGTGTATTATATTACCTCATTGCTTTCCATTTCAACGGTGCAAATGGGCATTAGTAACACTGCTTGTGATTCCGGGAAGAAATCGTTTTACCCATAGATTACTCTACTACCGTACTACCTAGTAGAGTTATCTATGGTTTTACATCCCTCTTGATCCAAAGGGTAGCTAGTGGCTGAGCGAGGGACTACGATCGTGGGGACCCGTAAGCGATTCAAGTCAACCATAGAGTTTCCGGACATGTGTATACGACCGTGGTTGTGACCTCGGTCGTACATACAGGTCTGGAAACTCGAGGTTGTTTCCTATGTGAGAAGTAAGTCCGCTAAGCGTCGACTATCACGTAGTACCAAAAGACGTCATGTGAGAGTATCATAAAAGGCGTCACGTAAGACGTACGTCGACTGTACAGTACCGGAGGTTTTAGTGTATGATGTATATATTGCAAACATAATGAAAGACAACATAGTAAACTAGTATACATGTATTTTGATTGTAATCCTAATTTAGTTAAAAAAAAATTTTATATGCGATCGATTATTTTCATACATTTCCTTTTTAAATTATTACTGAAAAAAGCCTCAGATAATAAGTACATACTCCGGAAAGAATGTGTTTTAACGAATTTCTTTCATGTGTGCGAAAAAGAGGAAGTTATTTTTAAGGTGAGTAATACATTTTGACAAGAGTAACATTTCTATTTTTCTCTCAAATCAGAATACTTAGTAACACTGCTTGCGATTCCGGGAAGAAATCGTTTTACCACTTCGTGACCCAAGCGCTAGCTAGTGTCTGAGCGAGGGACTACGAGTTTGGCGACGCGTAAGAGACTCATGTCAACCATAGAGTTTCCAGACCTGTATGTACGACCGTGGTTGTGACCACGGTCGTATACACAGGTCCGGAAACTCTATGGTTTAGTTGAGTAGCTTACGGGTCCCCACGGTCGTAGTCCCTCGCTCAGCCACTAGCTAGCGCTTGGATCACGAGGGATGCAAAATCATAGATAACTCTACTAGGAAGTACGGTAGTAGAGTTATCTATGGGTAAAACGATTTCTTCCCGGAATCACAAGCAGTGTCACTAATGCCCATTTGCACCGTTGAAATGGGAAGTAATAAGGTAATATAATACACAATTATCGAGGTCTACTCCTCTCTCAAATCAGAATAATAAATACAAGAACACATTTAATTGATAATTATTTTAATAATGTATAAAAATATAAGAATCTACACATTAGTTTGGTTGAATTTCATTAAAAATTCACTAGTGGCAATGAGAACAAGTCGTAAATTTAAAAAATGCAGTGACCCAAATACCTATGAAATAACGAATATATATATATATATATATATATATATATATATATATATATATATATATATATATATATATATATATATATATATATATATATATATATATATATATATATAATATATACATATATTACAAATCAACACTACAATGTTGTGTTCATTTGTAACATAATGGATTTCCATTCCAACAACAAGTAAAGAACCTTTACAATCTAAAAAAAATAAAAAAAAATATATAGTAATAGAGGAAAAACATTGACAAATTACATAGATTCTTACTACTTCTAATTAAAAATTATAAAATTACTGTTTTGCTTTCAAATTAACAAGTGTTTGTTTCTTTATCTCTAAATCTAAGAGCAGGGCTTCCCTCATGAGGTTCAAGATGCCATTTCACATCATTTTGACCTTTTTTTTAATTTCATGTCTGCAATGGCCAATCTTTTGTCCTGGAGGGAATCATATTTCTCTGCTATTGTCGAGGATGTCAATTCCCGAGAAACTAAAGGTCTTCTCCTACTGGAAGTTGCATTTGCCAAGATAGTTGGCTTTCGAGTTCTCAACATGCTGCTCTTGAATTCGCTCAGTCCCCAGCCTAATGTTGGTTGATTCTGTCACAAAAAATATTATGTTTCTACGACATATTTATGTTTTCCAAAATACCTTACCATATCAGTAGTTTTGATTTCATCGTTAGAATTACCAGGTTCGTCACAATTATCAGGTTCCATTGGCACATTGATTGAATCCTGTGAATAATATATTTTTAATGAAGAGAATAAATTGAGCTACAACTTTCCGCACATCCATGTTTCTGTTGCTGTAAAATTTTTCGAGTGAATGCACCTCTCTATACCTCGATTCTGAACATGAAGAATTGAATTCATTGGCTACAGCTTTCCAGGCCTTGTTCTTCTCATCGACACTGACACAGTCAGTTTTCTTGCATTCAATAATGTGCTTATATTTATGCACAAGGCTTAAAAGCAGCTGCTTCTCAGTTTCAGAAAAATTAGGGATACGGGTCTTCTTTACAATAGTTCTCTACGAACATAACAGTTTTCAGTAGAATTCACTACGATAATTGTGTATTATATTACCTTATTGCTTTTCATTTCAACGGTGCAAATGGGCATTAGTAACACTGCTTGTGATTCCGGGAAGAAATCGTCTTACCCATAGATTACTCTACTACCGTACTACCTAGTAGAGTTATCTATGGTTTTATATCCCTCGTGATCCAAGGGCTACCTAGTGGCTGAGCGAGGGACTACGATCGTGGGGACCCGTAAGCGATTCAAGTCAACCATAGAGTTTCCGGAACTGTGTATACGACCGTGGTTGTGACCACGGTCGTACATACAGGTCTGGAAACTCGAGGTTGTTTTCCATGTGAGAAGTAAGTCCGCTAAGCGTCGACTATCACGTAGTACCAAAAGACGTCAAGTGAGAGTATCATAAAAGGCGTCACGTAAGAGTATCATCTTGATCTCTATGAACAGTATTCTCTGACAACTGTCAGTTGACTTGTCAATACAAGGAATACCTGCGTTTTTAGAAACAAATTACGAAACCGTGCACTGTGCCGAAATACAAAACGGGGTACAAAAGTGTAAAGCAAGAAACTTCTGTTTTCAAAGTGCCGAAAGATGCGGAAATGCCTTAAAAGTGGATGCTTGCGATTCCGGATAGAAATCGCTTTAACGAGGTCTTTTATGAAGTTATCTTGAAGGTGAGTTTGTCAAGAGTAACAGTTCTATTCTTCTCTCAAATCAGAATAGTAAATATTGGATTACGAGAAAAATTGGCAGTGTCAACATAGCCGAGGTTTCCGGACCCGTCGAGTGTACAGTACCGGAGGTTTTAGTGTATGATGTATATATTGTAAACATAATGAAAGACAACATACTAAACTAGTATACATGTATTTTGATTGTAATCCTAATTTAATTAAGAAAAATGTTATATGCGATCGATTATTTTCATACATTTCCTTTTTAAATTATTACCGAAAAGAGCCTCAGATAATAAGTACATACTCCGGGAAGAATGTGTTTTAACGAGGTCTTTTATGTGTGCGAAAAAGGGGAAGTTATTTTTAAGGTGGGTAATACATTTTGACAAGAGTAACATTTCTATTCCTCTTTCAAATCAGAATACTTAGTAACACTGATTGCGATTCCGGGAAGAAATCGTTTTACCACTTCGTGACCCAAGCGCTAGCTAGTGGCTGAGCAAGGGACTACGAGTTTGGCGACGCGTAAGAGACTCATGTCAACCATAGAGTTTCCAGACCTGTATGTACGACCATGGTTGTGACCACGGTCGTATACACAGGTCCGGAAACTCTATGGTTTAGTTGAGTCGCTTACGGGTCCCCACGGTCGTAGTCCCTCGCTCAGACACTAGCTAGCGCTTGGATCACGAGGGATGTAAGACCATAGATAACTCTACTAGGAAGTACGGTAGTAGAGTTATCTATGGGTAAAACGATTTCTTCCCGGAATCACAAGCAGTGTTACTAATGCCCATTTGCACCGTTGAAATGGAAAGTAATAAGGTAATATAATACACAATTATCGTAGTGAATTCTACTGAAAACTATTATTTTCGTAGAGAACTATTGTAAAGAAGACCCGTATCCCTAATTTTTCGGAAACTGAGAAGCAACGGTTTTTAAGCCTTGTGCATAAACATAAGCACATTATTGAATGCAAGAAAACTGACGGTGTCAGTGTTGATGAGAAGAACAAGGCCTGGAAAGCTGTAGCCAATGAATTCAATTCTTCATGTTCAGAATCGAGGTATAGAGAGGTGCATTCACTTGAAAATTTTTACAGCCACAGCAACATGGATGTGTGGAAAGTTGTAGCTCAATTTATTCTCTTCATTAAAAATCTATTATTCACAGGATTCAATCAATGTGCCAATGGAACCTGATAATTGTGACGAACCTGGTAATCTTAACGATGAAATCAAAACTACTGATATGGTAAGGTATTTTGGAAAACATAAATATATCGTAGAAACATAATATTTTTCATGACAGAATCAACCAACATTAGGCTGGGGACTGAGCGAATTCAAAAGCAGCATGTTGAGAACTCGAAAGCCAACTATCTTGGCAAATGCAACTTCCAGTAGGAGAAGACCTTTAGTTTCTCGGGAATTGACATCCTCGACAATCGCAGAGAAATATGATTCCCTCCAGGACAAAAGATTGACCATTGCAGACATGGAATTAAAAAAAAAAGTCAAAATGATGTGAAATGGTAGCTTGAACCTCATGAGGGAAGCCCTGCTCTTAGATTTAGAGATAAAGAAACAAACACTTGTTGATTTGAAAGCAAAACAGTAATTTCATAATTTTTAATTAGAAGTAGTAAGAATCTATGTAATTTGTCAATGTTTTTCCTCTATTACAATATATTTTTTTTAGATTGTAAAGGATCTTTACTTGTTGGAATGGAAATCCATTATGTTACAAATGAACACTTCATTGTAGTGTTGAATTGTAATATATATATATATATATATATTTGTTAAATACTCGCAATTTTGTGTGGATAAACGGAGATTTGATAGATAGTGCAAAAAAATCCCTGCTGGTGATTATTCAGCGTATAAAAACATGACAGCTACAGAATTGTTTGGATGCTTTTTCTACAATGAAATTATCATTCCGAAGAGAGTTTGCCTAGAGTTACTTGCAGAAGTGAGGAATACCCCCTAAGAGTACAGGAAGAAAAGGTACTGCGAAAAACAGCATTTCGTGCAATCGCGTAAGCGATGAAGTAAGGTAAAATTAGCGAAATCATCTTATTACTCATACCCCTAATAAAAAATGCGGCGATGTGCGGGAGAAGGCTGTGATTCTAGGATCAGAATTTGTGCTGCAAATGCAATATCTGCCTTTGTATTGAATGGAATGTTATAGTTCATACCCCGTAGTATGTTTTGTTATGTTAATTTTATTGTGAACTAATATTCTTTTGTAATAAAATACGAGAAAATCGATTATATTTATTCTTTTTTTTTTATTTTTGTACCTCGAAGTTTTATGTCAGTTACCCAATGAAGTACTAGCGTTGCCATATGGTATCTTTTGAATTTTTCAAAAATAAAATACAGAACATGAAAAAATTAATATTCAAGCCACAATCTACCAAAAGCAATAATATAATTTCTGCAAATATGTGTTTTTTTTGTTAATTAAAAAATTTCGGACTTGAAGGGTTAATATTTAGAGTATAGAAGTTTCAAATTATATTCATTTTATGACACATCAATAGTACCTCATGGGTCAGTGCTTGGACCACTCATATTCTATTTATTCATCAATGAATTTTCTTCTTTATTGTCTGTTATTTTCTTACTTACGACTTAGAACTTCACTCGTCAGTGAGACATTCTTTATGTTGTATCTCACTGCAGCATGACTTGGATGCACTCAGTACTTGGTGTATACCCAATCATCTGGAGCTTAGTATTAGTAAGTACACTACAATGGCTTTCACTAAGAAAATTACGCCTATCATTCACAATTACAAACTTGTTGACACAGCCCTTGCTCAATCTACAGTTCCAGAGACTTGGGAATTTTGTTTGACGTTAAATTGTCATTTGCGCCTTACATCAAATCAATTTTTTCCAGCGCCTTCAGAATGCTGCGCTTTATCATCCGGAATTGCCACCTATTCAACAATAGTATAATTATACAATAGGTATATTTGTTCGCTCAAATATGCTTCAGTTATGTGAAACCCCCATTACAAAATTTATATGAACAAAATAGAGCGCGTGAATCGGCGTTTCTTAAAATATTTAGCCTTCAAAGCTGATGGTTATTATTGATCTATTGGGTTTTCCCACCTGTCTCTTTTAGATAGATTCTCTTGCCTAGAATTATATAAACGTAGGGAAATTCATAGTATTTTATTCCTGTATAAGGTCAATAAGGTCATTCATAACCAGGTTGACTGTCCTGTTTACAGAACAAACACGTTATTATTTTTTCCAATTTTCCAAATGTGTCGATTGTACGAGATGATCGGTTTGACTGTTGACATATTTTGTTGTAATCCTAATGACATTTGTAAAGCTGTGTAAATTCGCTAAATTCTTATATGTTTTTGTGAATACTAGGTTAGTGAGTGTTATTTGAAAAATCATCTTTGTGAGTGACTGTTTGATTTTCCTTGCCTTTGCACACATGGAGGAGTTTTGGGAACACTAGGTTAGTAGGACTTATTTGTCATCGATTGATTTTTCTTGCCTTTATACACATGAAGAAACTTCAAGCGGCAACGTTATCGTAGGTTAGTTTGTTGAATTTTTATATATTCTTAGGAATACTAGTCTAGCAATAGTCTTTTGAAAGTTTAGTTTTGAATTCATTTGATGTTCCTTCCCTTCCCCTTGTACACATGCAGGAAACTACAAGTGACAGTGTTCTTATTTTCTCATTAGGAATTGATGTTATTGCATCCATAAATATACATACAAATGGAATGGAGAAATGTTATTCGAAGTATGTATACAAGGGAAAGGAGAATGAATCAATTATAAAAATCAACTTTCAAATAACCCTTGCTAACATGGTATTTCCTAAATAATATAAAATTTTTACAAAATGTAATTGCGATAACATTGTCTCTTCTAGGTAATTTCTTTGATATGTACAAGGGCAAAGAAAATCAATCAATTACAAAAATAAACTTGATAACGTTCTACTAGCCGAGTATCCCCAAAAATATATCAAAGTTCAACAAACTGACCTGCGATAACGTTGCCGCTTGAAATTTCATATCTACGCTATCGGAAGAAATAGTATATGGAGCTCACTGCCTGAGCTGGAATCGCTGACGCAGAATTAACATTGAATTCGGTATATATTTTCTCTTTTGAACAGTTTTGATAATGTTCTTACTCTTCCTGCAAATGTAAGGTTGCACAACTATTATTGAAATGACTTTCACTACTGCATTAAGAAACGTTTTGGTAAATAAAATTTCACATGGATATATCAAATGTTTTACATTCCTGGAAAATACAAAAGGAGGTTGTTAACATTTTTTTGTACATCAATAGAAGAAATAGGAAAATTCAACTTGAGTTACAACTTCCACAAAATTAAGAATATTATATTTTCAAAACTTATAATATAAAGAATGCAGAAAATGGGTTGTGAACTACGAAAAAATTTCTTGTTAGGAGTTAATGGACTCCTAACACTTAGTCCACCAGGTTGAACAATGGCAATACGTCATTTAGTCCCTGACAGCTGTCTCGTTCTTCCCATGAGCTAGTCAGTGAAACAAGACGTGAAGTCACAGATCGACCATATTCAAATGCGATATAATAAACACCTTCAAAACAAACATCCGCTCCTGAAAACAGATGTGCCACTGAGGATTAAATTCACAATACCACGCATTGATAGTACAGTTTACGCGATTTTCAGAGGAGCGACAGGGAAATAGTTGGAATCACTAACGCCTGAAATAATGAATAGTGAATTACAAACACATTTCGTGTTAGAAGTCTATAGACAAGGTTTAACGAGGTTGAACAGTGATACATCATTCAGTTCCAGACATCTGTTTCGCTCTTCTTATGAGCTCATCAGTAAAACGTGGTAGACGTTACGCCACAGATCAACCATCTCCGAATGTGATATAATAAACACCTTCAAAAATGTTTGGCGAACATAGATGTTCCAACATCATCTGCCAGAAATCGGATAACCACGTCATCTGGTCCTTGACAGCTGTTTCGCTCTTCTCATGAGCTCGTCAGTGAAACGAGACGTGAAGTCACAGATCAAAAGTCTCCGAAGGTGATATAATAAACACCTTCAAAAATGTTTAGCGAACCACCACTACAAGAAGTTGTCCACAGGGAGGTTTCCTATCTCCGCTTCTGTGGTGCCTTGTAGTCGATGTCTCTTGGAGGAACTGGAAGAGGCTGGGCTTTATGACCAAGTCTAAGCCGATATTTGGCTGACATCACCTTCTGGCAGTACTTGGGGACGCTGTGCGAGCTGCAAAGTACGCTGCTCAACATAGTGGACGGCTGGTGCCGCACCGAGGGGCTCTGGGTAAATCCTGACAAAACTGAAATTATTCTGTTCCCTAGGGAACGCAAGCAGGGCACACTGCCAGAGATTAGATTCTCTGGCAAGGTCCTGCATTCGAAGGGTCGGTTGGAGTTATCCTAGACTCTAAACTGGCCTTGGGCAAAAATCTCGAATATCGAGTGAGGAAGGCCTCTGCGTCATTTTGGTCGTGCAGAAGAGCTTTCAGCAGCACATATAGATTAGAACCAAAGATTATTTATTGAATATATACCACTGTGATCAGGTGTATGGTTACCTATGCTGCGGTAGTGTGATGTTCGAGGACAAGGACTGGTATTTCCCAGCGCCCCCTGGACCGATTGCAGTCGCTTGCATGTATCGGCATATTGAGGGGTATGAGGTCGGCTCCAACGAGATCCCCTGAAACTCTTACCGGATTAACACCTCTACACTTATACATAAAAACTAAGGCCATGAGAACTGCGTATGGGTTAAAGGGCCTGAGCCACTGGACCAAAACGCACTACTCTCGTGGACACTCATCGATTTCAAGTGAGGCAATTTCTAAATGCACTAGAAATAAAGCAAGATAGCATGATCCCAGCTATGTGTCTCACTTCTCACCAAATTCTCATCCCGGATAGAGGAGATTGAAGTATAGAAACTCTCACCTTACTGCCATTAGACGTGCTCGTATGGTTCACAGATAGGTCCAAGGTAGGTCAAGCTTCTGGGGCGGGAATGGACCTAAAAAGGCCCAAGATCACTATCTCAGTGACTCTAGGCACTCACTACACTGTTTTTCAGGCGGAGCTCTCCGCAATATTGGCTTGTGCCATGAAAAACCTGCGAAACAACTATGTAAATAGGCGCATATATATTTGCACTGTAACGAAGCTTAAATTTTGAAAGATTATTTAATTTAGATCAGGCAATAAATACGGATGTTACATGTAATTTCAGTTTGAACAGTTCATTATTTCAATAGATATGAATGAATTCTGAATGTGTATTCCGTGATTGTCACTTTTCTAAATCTCCATAATTTCAAATAAGTATAATTATTCAAATAGATGAATCTAATTCATGCCCGTTCAAAAATTGCATTTCATTCCCATAAAATATGTCGCAAAAACAGGGGTCTGACCAGTTAAGACACCAAACTTTGTGCAACCTTATGTATAAAAAGGGCGAACAACCAAAAAACTCCGATAACACTTGTTCAGTCCGCCAGGAAGAACTGGTGTGATATCATGAGCGCGAATTTGAGATCTAAAAAGTAGCGTCACTTTTAATCAATGTTCGGGGCATAAGTGAAAACTATTGGCACAAAAATAAGGATTTGATGGAGCAGACCTGTCCAGAACCTCGGAAAACATATAAAAGCCGTGACAGACAACAGATCGCTCTTTTGTGATTTCAATTTTGATCAGTGAAGTAGCTCTCTTGTGTTTTTGAATTTTGATCAGTGAAGTAGCTCTTTTGTGATTTTGCATTTTAATAAGTACAGTTACTCTTTTGTGCTCTTTTTGGTTATTGTGATTTTTCAAGCCGGCCAATATCTCTTGTGTTTTTGATTTTCAATGAGTGTAGTAGCTCTCTAGTGTTTTTGAATTTATTCGAGTTTGAGTCAGATTTAAAAGCTGTGAAGTAACAATAGTGTTCCGTTTGTGTTTGTGAATTTTACAAAATAGTAAATGATAGCAAATAGTTTATATTTTTGAGCATCACGATATATTGATTTCCGTAATTTATGATTGTTATTGTAATCGGTAAACGTTTGTACGATACCTGAGTTCCGTAGTACTCAGTAATTTGAATTGGTGAATTTGAGTTTATCCTAGTTTATCATAGGTCGAATCGCGCACGATTTGAATTCGCGCGTGAATTGAAATATTCAAGTAATTGTGTGGTGCTTACAGAGTGTGTATGTTTGAACGACAGGGGCGTCTTTGGTATATTTGTGTACACTGTGTCACTCCAGAAGTATAAGTATATCCTAAGACGACCAAACCACCAACGGCTTGTGCACACTGTGTCACTCCAGAAGTATAAGCTGGGGGTGGTTGTGTGATTGAGAATCGTAATAATTCCCTTAATACTATGAGAAGTCCTCGGCCGTGGATATAGGGGTTATTGCAGATGTGATAGTTAGGGTTTGTGCACACTGTGTCACCCCGGGAGTATAAACCCTAATTGTCTAGATTCTGAATCTATAAAGTGTATAAAATCTAACACTGTCTCACAATTACCGGGTACTCCGTGAAAGTTAGTACAAGGGTGGGTGTTATGACAGAATAAACTCAATTAAAGTAATTAACCGAAACATAGTAAAATCTGATATCGTACAATCGGAAAACTATTGCAAACAATATTTTCCGAACAAACCGAATTAATAACCGAATATATCGTAGTGTCATTTGAACATTTCATTTATTAGTGCTGCTATCTAAAATTTACCGAATACCGCTCATTACGCTGAGACCTGTTTGATTCGTACTTTTCCGCAAATTGATCATTCTGAATCATTCATCAACCGATCTCGTACAGCGGAATTGAATTTAGTGACCGAACTTATCGTAGAGTTGATATCTTGAAAGAGTTTTCATTTACCGTTTGAGCTTCATTACATTTTCCGTCTGGGTGTAATTTTGTGAAATAATACCGTTCAATTGCATTTAAATTGAGTATTCTGAAAGTGTACTTGTTATAATTATTATATATTTTATTATTTGGAATTCCCCGTTTTATTGAATTATTTCTGTTCCATCTTTAACGAGCTAAGTTATAACCAGGTATCAATTGTAATTAAAGCCTACAATTTCGATACTGTTTCTGCCCATTGGACTCTGGTTATACTTCACTGTAGCTACCCTAGGGACAAGGCTATCTATAGATAGCATAGTGACAAGCCTTGTGGAGAAGACCCTAGCAGAAGTCTTCAAAAGGAGTAAACCTTTGGGAAAAATCTGGCGCCCGAGGATTCGAAGCTTACGCAGTAAGCAATTTACCGAAAAGTCGCAAGGGGCACGTTATAGCACAGACAGTCAGTCGGCTCTGAGAGCTCTTAAATCACACAGAGTCACATCAAGGCTTGTCAAAGAATGCAGGTATACACGGGATGAACTAGCCAGAAGAAATAAAGTTCAACTCATCTGGGTCCCTGGACACAAAGGTGTTATAGGAAACGAGATGGCAAGGGTCGCCTAGCAAACCTGTCGTGCCGGAGCCAATGGTCGCTGTATCAAATTGTGTGGGTTATCTTGCCCTTGTGGGCCAACTGAATGAAGAGTGGGTATAACTGTTGTTTCTGAAATCCTAGTGATTTTTTTGGGAAACTGTTTTGTTTGAAAAATTAAGTAACTTTTCAATAATAATGATATAATTTTGCCACAAAAAGTGTTACCCGTTTTAATTATAGTTTTCCACACACTAGATGCTACCTTTATTATAATTTTCATAAATTATTGGCCTTTGCCTCTTAATATCTAATCTTTTGATAATGCCATCATCCTCATCTCCATCGTTCATGTCTTCATCGACAGCAATGTGATTTTGTTTGATTATTTGAACTGGAGCTCCTCCGTCCACAATTTCTTCTGGCAAATCTCCATTCAGAATATAAAAGTTATGCAAAACATATGCAACTAACATAATATTCAGGTCGAATCTAAGCGCTATCTATCTTAGCTGATAACTTGTCAAATAAATATTTGAGTGTTCTTATTCAACTTCTTCAAATCCTCAACAGGCTATGTGCCCGGTATAACGTTCACTGTGAAGGTGCAGAGAGTTGGTTCAATATATTGTGACCATGAATTCAAATCATGTGCGCTTGATTATAAAACTCAGGTGGAGAGGTTGATAGGCCAACACAACTGAACAAGATGGAAACGTAAGAATACTCTAGTTTTGAAATATCACAAAGTATCAGATGTTGTATCTGATGAGCTGAAATTGACAATGGATAAGTCCAATGAGGATATCATTGAAGCTAGATAAATATTCTTTGGCACATCTGATCATGATCAGTTCTCTGAATGAGACGAACAAAGAACTGACCTCGTCGTGCTGTACTTCTGAGGATATTTGGGACAAATTGATGTCAACATACGAACAAAGCTCTAGTCAGATAGTTGATAGGTTACTCCAATCATTTTTCCAGTGAAGGAGTAAGTTGTGAAGAAAGCATTGTTAACCATGTTGCTCGTTCACAACGTGATTTAACGAGTTGGATGTTGAATTGAAGAAACTTGATAAATCTGAGTTAACAAAACTAATTCTGATGGGTCGTATCATGTCTAGGTACTCTATATTCCCATTATTTCGAATTCAAAAGTGTTCGGGAGAGTGTACCTATTGAAAGTAGAACCCTGAATAACTTGACTGAGCGACTTAGGCTGATCGAGAAGCGTTGGCCTAGCGAAAATGAGGAAGATAATGCTCTTTAGGCCAATGTTAATGATAACGCTCTTTTAGCCGAAGTCAATGTTCCAAAAAGGAAGATTTCAGGTCCTTCTGGAAATATAGATGAGTCTACAAGAATTTCAAATTCACGTCCTCCTGAGTATCTCAAATGCCATGAGTTGAATCCTTTGGCTAGAAATTGTCCAAAGAAACATTCAAAGGGAGCCAAGTTTTCGAAACCTGAAGGTCATGCATTTATCTGCAAGAATCTCAAAAGATTCAATGAAACCGTTTGGCGGGCAGACACTGGTGCAACTGAACATATGACAAGTGATAAAGACAGTTTGTAACGTTCAGCAGAGCGTATTGTTTTATAATAAATCTGAACTGAAATTGAAATCACTCCAGATTTAATATTTCCAAATAAGTGAATAGGCTTGAAAGTCTATCTCACTGCTTGTAACAGTCGGCTGAGTATTATTTCAGGTAGCGTTAATACCTCATCGACGTATTATATGAATTAAGATTTGTTTGTTGGAACCTGCTCGGGTATCAGAGATCTTAGTTGATCCGTGTACCCTTGAGGTTCTTTTAAGCTGCCACCACTAGGTGTATATTTTTCAGCTAACCTAGGAGCTGTTTTTGACTTGACTATGAGGCCGCGATCCCTTCCAAGGGACCACCTCGTACAATTACCTATACTTACATCTTTATATCTATTCAAGCGTAAATTCTGATGGTCACATTCGCTGATAGGTGATTTGGAATTACCAGTTAAACTCGTAAATCACATTTAAAAAAATAAATATATATTGAATAAAAGTTAACACAATTCGATACATTACAACACCGCAACGAATATAAAATTACTACGAAATTTAGAAATGGAAATGATACATGAATTTAAAAACGTCGAATTCAGGTTCACCCCAAAATGGGAACCTGTGACACCGTTATCAATGTCGCTAGTTCTACTCCTTTCGACAGCGAGCGAGTTCCAGCCAGGATCTCTGGAGAGTTTGAATCAAATCAAAGACTAATTAGCACACACGGAACAGTGATCGATTTCGCGCTCCATCGCGTCGATGATTGATAGATAATGTTCAAAATTAAAGAATTCCTCCCTTTCTGGTAAGCTGGAGTAAACCTAACGACATGATACTCTATCATCTCCCCTAAGTAATCTCCGATAAGCGGAATCACAATTGGTCACTACTTAGCCTGAATGACAGGAAAAATATATATTAATAAATTGAACATTGGCGGGCGGAGCATGATCTGAAGATTAAAGAACCACATTATATTATATTGCCGATTCAGAGGTTGAAGTCAATTTAACAGTTGTTCTTTAGCAATCAAAATGCACTTATCCTGTTGGTCTAAATAACACAATTTCCTCTCGAACCCCTCGTAGAAATAATGCACAGAGGATTTGAACACTCGATTTCTACATCGGATTAAATCTGATATGATGGGAAATTGTCACAAAATGATTTTTAGATGAGGGAACAATCACTTTACGCGTGACGCGGAAGACAACAAGTCCAGCGCTGCTTTAGCCCCCAGGGATGCTAACCCTTGTTGCAATGAACACAAATTGATGACTTAATTTAATCTCTATAAATTTCTGAAATTCAGTTTGTGTAAATCTTGACAACATGATATTAATTGATTTGATTTAATGCAACCATGGAGCATCCCTGTGGACATAAAGCAAGCTGACTTACCGAACAAGTAAGAACTATCAGTAGGTGGTCGAGAACTCTCTTTTTTCCTCAAAGTAATTACTTTATGAAATCATTGAAACGGGGGGGGGGGGGCACCCCACGCGCATAGCTTAGAAAATATGTTCAATTGATAATCCCAGGATCAAACACGCCCATGAGTTATAACAACAGCCAATGGGAATCTCACTAGGCGAAAGAATCGCTCTGTTCAACTCCACGTAAACTTTTCCTGACTCAGGGAAAAAAAGTACCATTTACCTCGTGCCGTGCTTAAGTTTGTAAGGCATGGTTCATGGCTGGCTGGTCATTGATACAGGAAAGAGAGCTGAGAATACCGTCGCTATGTCTGTCTGGTATATCGTGTTCAAGATATGATAATTTATAAAACTTTCAATTTGAATTAAATCAAAATTATTCAAAGGCCTCAAAAACAAAAAAAAAGTAATAATCCGTCGAATTATTACAAGTTATATTTCTTACGTTCCTTTCAATTAACCGAAGTAGATTCATGTTGGCAATAATGAAACGATTAGGGCATATGGTTGTGGTGACATACTTGTTGATATGCAAGTTGATGACAAGTGCCAAACTAATCATCTCAAAGGTGTCTGGTATGTTCCTGAAGTCAGTCGCTAACTATTTCCGGTTAGTCGTGCTTTAGAAAACAGCCGTAGAAGGAAGTTTCATAGAAATAATCAAGTATTTTTGATGGCAAGAAGATATGATTGTCTGTATCTTCTAGATATCAAAGTCCGTGTTCTAGATAAGCCTGCTGATGTTCATTTAGCGCTATCTATTGACACTTTGTAGTTATGGCATGAACTAATTTGTCATCAAAATAAACGACATGTGAGGAATGTCATCGATCAGCTTTGACTGGTTTTGACTTCTGCTGATGATGATTTGTGTAAAGGGTGCATATTTGGAAAACAGCACCGAGAGGCTTTTCATGACAGAGCGAATTGACCTTCAGAATGTGAACAATGGATTCACGTTGATGTTTGTGGCCCCTTTCAAGAAGAATCAATTACAGGATCTCGATATTTTCTTTGTTTCAAGGATGATTTCTCAAAGTTCAGAAGAGTATTTTGCTTGACACAAAGATCTCAAGTGGCAAATTGTTCCGAAACGTTCATAAATGAAGCTAATACTGCTGGCCATACTGTTAAAGAGCTATTTTGTGATGGTGGAGGTGAATTTATGAATGAACGCATGAACATACTTTTCGTAGACATGGAATCACGGTTCGTAAAACAATTGCCAGGTCTATGATTTATTCCAAAGGGTTTTCAATAAAATTGTGAGCAGAAGCTATAAATACTGCAGCTTTCGAATTTAATCGTACTGAACCTATCAGAAGAAGAACAAAATCGCCTATTGAACTGTGGTTGAGATGTGAATCTCCACAGATTGGTTACTTAAAGATTTTCGGAACAAAATGTTATGTCCATGTTCCTATTCAGAGACTTACGGATACTTCAATTGTCAAACCTCTGGATGAAGAAAAAGTGATTCATGTGGAAAGTACTTCCGAATTCCGATAGAAACGAATCCATCTGTAATTAAAAATGTTCCTTCTGTCTTGCCTCAATTAAAAGAAGAGTTACATGAAGTTGCTTCCAATGTAGTTCGAAAAAGTGGTTGCACTAGACAGCCACCAACCCAACTTAGTGAAAACTACATGTTAATTGCTAAAAACGATTTGGCTTTTACTGAAGCAGTCAATTCGACTGAAAAGCATCTGTGGCGAAAGGCTATGTAAAATGAGCTGAGTTCGATAGCTGAGAATGATACCTGGACTTTAGTGATTCCCAATGACAAGAAAGTGGTATCTAATCGCTGAAACACAATGGAGAAATTGATAGATATAAAGCTGGTTTAGTAGCGCAAGGCTATATCCAGGAGCCAGGTGTGGATTTTGTTCGAACGTTCAGCCCTGTGACTCGTTTTGACACTCTGAGGGTTCTTCTTAGTGTAGCTGCAGCTGAGAAGTACGATTTTGGACAATTTGACGTCCGGCTTTCCTTTATGGAACATTGTCTGAAGAAGTATACATGCATCAGCCCATTGGTATTAATGATGGCAGTGGTCGAAGTATCTATGGATTGGAGCAGTCTCCACGCTGCTGGAATCAGAGATTAGTTCAGTTCATGGAGAATGAGAATATGAAACATAGCGATGCTCTTTCCATTAAGGAATGTCGAAGTGGTCGAAAGTTGATGATAGCCATCTACGTTGATGATGGAATCATGATTGGAGATAAAGATAAAATCAATTCATTTTCAGTCTAACTGGAGCAAGAGTTCAAAATCACAACTGGAAAACTAGAATCATTCTTTGGAATGTAGATTAAGAAGAAAGAAGATTGATCTATTTGCGTGCTCCAAGAGTTCTATACGAAAAACATTCTTTCTGAATTTAATATGAATGATTCGAATCCTGTGTCAACTTCCTGTGGAAGGAATTGCATTGATAATTCTGATTTCTTTTTGGGAAAGCATGTTCCCCATAGAGAAACAGTTGATAGTTTGCTATATTAGGTATGACTACTCTCCCAGATCTGACTTACTCTGTGAGTGTTGTATCAGAAGTACTTGATCATCCTAAGTGATCTGACTGCACGGCTGGCAAGCGAATTTTCAAATACTTGGATGGAACTCGTAACTATGGTTCAATTTATAGAGGGATTTCGAATCGATTGTTGAAGTGCTACTGACTTCAAGAAAGACTGTTAAACTCGTCGATCTAGAACAGGAGTCGTAACGATGTTTGGAGAAAAAGATATAACTTGGATGAGCCGCAAGCAAGTGACTACAGCTCTCAGTACTACTGAGGCTGGATACATTGCGGCCAGTGAGGCTACTAAGGAACTGGTATGGATCAAGCGATTGAGGAAGGAAATCTTCAATGTTCATTCGATACCTACTTTGGTTTTTGGACAATCAAAGTACAATTCGTTTGATAAGGAATCACATATTCCATCGGAGAAATCAACATATTGGAGTTCGTCTTCACTTTGTTCGAGAAAAACTTCTGGATGGTGAATTTATCTTGGAGCATGTACCTAGTGTAAGGCAGTTGGCCGACATTTCACTAAAAAATCTACCGCCAGGAAAAACAGAGAGTTTCTTGGAGTGTTATGTTTTGTGGGAAGTGTTGAAGAAAATAGATAATTTTCTGATATTAAACAGACGATATCGTTCACTCTATGTTTATCTTTGCTCCTTACAAGAATATTTTGTATTTTTATATAGTTAGCTGATAACTTGACAAATGAATAGTTGTGTGTGCTGTCATTTTCATTCAATTTCTTCAAATCCTCAACAATGCTAATTGAGGAAACCTGTGATTGTGTAGATGTGACGGTTGTTTCACTGTTCAAACTCCATAAGATAAGTATCCGTTTGATTTTGGGAAAATTTGTCAATCTGGGATGCTTCTGCTTTATACATTCTAACTACGGCACGACAGCTGGAACTTTCTTGTGCATAACCGCAGACCATATCCCTTAAGTCAAGATTATAGAGAATTATTAATAATTATTATACCAACTCAAATAGGCAGAGGCTTGCTTCTACGTACCTTCATCAGGACAGATACAAAACAATAGCAGCTGTCATCTCGACGTATTATTTTGTCAAAATTCAAGGCACTCTTTGTGAATTGCATATTTTTCAGTCATCAATAAGATGTGCGATGGTACATTCAGGAAGAAATATTATCACTCGCCAATTTTTTGATAGAGCTGGATGATTTCAAAAGAAGATTGTCTTGGGGCGAGTGGCTTGGCATATCTCTGAGGATCCTTGTTTGAGATGAGTTATATGTAATTTGAGAGAAACGACATTGGTAAAATTGAATTTATTAACATTTATTAAAACGAATTAACAAATGAAATAAAGCATGATAATCAATGATTTGAAAATTACGTCGGTTCAAATAAGTGGTTTAAAATGAAGTGAAGTGAGTACGGCATATTCAATGATACACAAATTGATGTATAAGACATAATGATAATTCAGGTGATTAATAAAATATAATCATAGATAATTTCGGAATCAGTTGAATTAATTCTTAAAACATGATGAATGATGTGGAAATAAGTTTGAATAATTCTTCATTGAATGTTAATAAAAAACATTACTTACATTATTCAGATCGACATTATCATACGCGAATGTGAAAATGAAATCATCTGCTATTCCTGAGTCGATCTGTTATATACCCTCTATTGATGAAATCTTGCAATCTAGAGTTCACACGGTAATGAACTTATGTGAATAATTCTGAGATGAAAGCATTATTTAGTATTTGCAATATAAATTAACACCCTACTGACAGCAAATGGCTCAAACCAAGTTTTGTAATCAGATAATACATTACAATGAAATATCTTCAAAGATTTTAATAGAATCGGAATGATTTAAAATAATGAAGAAAAATATATATTGGAAATAATTGAATTTGGTGAAAATGAAGTTGTGACATATCAATATTGACCAAGAGTCCATGTGGCAGTAATGACTCTCTTTTCATTTGAGGTCGAAACATTCCCAGCTTTATAGGTTAAAAAAATATGCAGGATTTAATTAATTAATCACGAAGTATGTAGCAAGCGCTCTCTAGAAACTGGGCTCAAACTGGTACCTAATTCGCATTTATCACTTTTAAAACTCGACTATTTTAATTTTGAATTCGATATCTTCAGCCGTTTTAAAATTATTGTATAATTTTTCGGAAGCAATGTTTCTAGCTCATTTACTCCACTTAGAGACATGTTATGTTGATTTTCAGATTTCCGCGGTTGTTGTATAAATTTCCGAGTTTTCTAACACATAGATGTTTGATCTCTGGTGGCACCACACTGGTCTCGACGACGTTTCGACACATAGTAACTAATTTAAAGATGACTTATTCACTATTTAAGAATTCTGAAAAGGAGTAGGGTTCCAGAACACAAATAAGATTGAACAATTCACTCCTTAATCGTTTTTTAGATAGAATTAATCAATCCCTATAGACCTATGGGTAGACATTTAAAAAAACGAACGGACTTGTTCGAATTAATGTTAATCTATGACAAGGATAATTATCGCTATTTTCATTCCGTTCATGTGAAAATATATGCTGATTTTTTTGCAAAAAGTAGGCATTCAAAAATAAACAATCCTGGTACCTGGTATTTTTTATAGCAGGTTACCAGCAAATTCACCTTTACATGGCTGATTTCATTTCTAGAACTATTCTTATAGTATTCCTATGTCAACATAGTATCAGTAGAATCTAGTGTCAAATGATATTATCATTTGACTTCTTAGTCCTACAATCAAGCATTTTGTTTTCAAATCAGGTCTAGTTTCATAATAGTATAAATGAATGAGTCAGTTCATGATTTCACCACTTTAAAGCGATTTGCAAACTTTCAAATCAGTACTGTCAAAAATATTCTGGATTAGTTCAAAAAGGTTCAAAAGGGATATTTCTGAGAAAACATTTTTTTGATCGATAACAATTAATACTTTCCTCATACTACGTATAGCGAGGGAAATGAAACGCACATAGGTCAGATTTCAAGGATTTTATTAATACTTGTTTAATTGAATGAATGTATTAAATGGGATAAAGGTTTCTGGATGTAGCTGATCACGAATCTAAGCCAGAAAAATCTCAAAACATCTACATAATAAGCAAAGAAGAGGTTCTCTCAACGAGTATATTTTTGGAAATATGGAAAATGAATGAGAAAGCAATAATGTCTCAATCATCGTTGTAACTCGATAGTTATATATTTCACCAACAATTGATATAATACTCCTTTCGTAATCGCATCGCGCGTGATTCTGTTACCACGAATAATTTGAAAATTATACAAGATAATTTAAAAAGCTCAAAAATCTACGAAACCTACATATTTGATGTTTTATTTGCATTCCGCTCCTATTTGATAATCTGAATATTTATCGAAGTATAGACCGAAAACCGATGTATTTTTTCAACTAGCAATGTGTGCCACTCCGTTTCCCGTGAATAGTTCCAAAAACTGTACAAAATAGTCGGAAAAACAAAAAAAAAGAGTCCCATCTTCAGCCCTTCACTCGCATTTTGTTTCAACTCGATAGCTCAAATAGTTAATGAGTAATGGACCTAAAACAGATGTATTCTGTTTTGAAAACGCAACGCGCGACGCTACCTTACAATTTGAAAGCCTGACCTCGATACTTCATGTATTTACTTTTTCAATAATACTATTTCAAACTATTCCCATTATTCATGCCCCTATGAGAAATGAATAATGTTCAACTTTTCAACGCTTCTCTCTTCATCAACCAACATTTTGCAACAGACTTCTCATTTAAATTTGTTCGACTTGATATTCGTAATCCTGGTAGTCCAGAATGACTACTAAGTGAATTAACTCATATTTCCATATTATACATATGGATTGTATTTATAAAATTCAATGTGATGTTATCATCATAAACAATTGCTCTATCGTTGATGTTTCCGTCTTCAGTTATATGAATACGATTACCATCATCATGGAACAGTCAAATTCAGACGAGAGCTAGGAAAATATAACGTGGATTGAGAATACAAGGAGTTGAGATATAATTAAGTATTGAATAAATGAATCTTATTGCAGAGGAAAACATCAGGAACTGCAGAGAGAGCTCGAATGAGATATGGTTCTGAAAGATTCAAGGATACGACAATCAGAACCCCATCACCTACTAGGTATGAAGTGGCAATAAGATGGGGAAATGTCAAAATATCCGAATATCCATTTGCAAGTAGTGCTAAGGAAGATAGAAGAACGTTTAGAGACTCTACTACTCCTGGGTAATGATACTTATAGAAGAATAGAATAAGAATAAGAATATGATTAAATGAAAGAACAATTACTTTGTTTTTATACCTCATTTAATAATAACATGAAAACGTTACTGAAGTTATTGCCATTATCAATTTATACTCTGTTTGATATTGACACTTTGGTGTACTATAGTAACGTTTTCATGTTATTATCGAAAATGGTATAAAAACAAAGTATTTGTTCTTTCATTTAATCATAATCATACATTATCGTAGAGTAACAGCTCCTCCCATCGATTTTTTCTTAGAATAAGAATGATTCATTAAACAGAAATCCACAATTCAGGATTGAAAATAAGAGAAGAATAGTACAGATTTATAATACTTTTGAGTAGAAAGAATCTTTTTTTTTAATTCCGAAGATATTTTGATATCAATAATTAATATCAAATTTGAGAGTACAACCTCGTACTAATAGAGTATATATAATTAAGGATTGAACCATAGATTAATTCATATTTTTGGTGGTCTGTAAGGGTTACATAATGCTGCTCTTTTAGTTTTTATTCTACATGAGCAGCTCAATTGATCGTATTCGAATTTTCTAGTGTTTTGTTATTTAGATCCACTATATTTTTATCGGTGCTAAAATTTAGCAGCCAGAACAAAGGAAACACCCGAAGAGCAAAGCAATGTTGCGACGCTGCTGAATTTCCTAGTGTATTAACTATTGATGATCGAGGTGTCAACTTGAAAATCATGCATATATGTTTCTTATTATGATAACACTAATTACTGACATGTCATCACAATTACTCCTAATGAGATCAATGATTCCCAAAAAAACCTTCTACTTTCATGAATTTAGTTGCTGGGAGAATGACGAGACGCTTAACTTAGAAGTCGGAAATATACTTGTTGATATAATCATCTGAAAGTCACCAAATTTACTTCAAACCGTGATATGGGGTCGAAAAGCACTCTTTGATTATACATTATCTTAGCTGCGGAGAGAGCGAAGAGAGGTTTTAACATTTAGGTTTGCAGAAATATACCTGTTGATAAAACGAATCCTATACGAGTCACCACATTCGCTTAAAATGTGGATGAGGGGTCAAAAATCACCCTTCCATCATTTATAATTTAGCTGCTGAGAGAACGTAGATGTCTTGTCACAATAATATGAGGATATCAATAAATGAAGGTTCCTCCGAGGACGTTTCATCTATCAATTCCTCTTCTATTTGTTCTTCTGGTTTTATCTCAGTTTTCGAAGATCAAATTTTCTGTGAAGATCTCCCTCAATAGTGCCGCAATGGGATTGAATAGTTCCTTTGTGAATTCTTTTCTCGATTCATCAAACTCCAAAGCAAGATATTTCTTTCTGATAGACTCAGTTCGGCGATTTTGCGCTTCCTCGGACATTCTGTCTGTAATATACTTCGGATGTTTGCTAATATTTCTATAAACAGATCTTCGCGAGATCTCCCTTTGTTCAAATCAAAATTTTCGGCAATCACAAAAGTACCAAAATTCTTCGCCCAACACATGGAAAACATCCTTTTCAATTGATTAAATATGACATGTGTTCGTGAAAAACGTGTTTCAGATTGATTTCGCTTGAATACATAATCATGTTATAATTTCCGTGTTTCAATTGTTTGAGTACACTTGGCATGAATATGCGGCATCTATTATACGAATTTTCTGTTGGTCGTCCATGGCAATATATTTGACGATATGGAAATGTTGTTGATTTATCTTCGCTCGACCTTATAAATTCTTCATTTCATAACAGAAATTTTCTGGAATTCAGTAATGAATAAGTTTTTCTGCTCGAAGTACATATCATTTTCTACCAAAGCTGTGATCCGAGGACGAAGTTAAATAAACGACTCGCACCTGGAGGCAAAGGTGTTAATCCATTGGATTCGGCCTACCTTATTCGCAAAATTAATCATTGGAAGAACGTATGCAGCCCATAAAATTTAAGAAGACGCTGATTTGAAATTTGTTAAATAGAAAGGGCGAACGCTGGTGAAAGAAGATTGGCTAGTTTATTGGTTAGCGGCTGAATGAAAATTGAACGTGTATTAGGAATGTGTCATAAGGAACGACGATGTTGTTTTTGGAAATATATCCATGAATAGTTCCACCGAACCACCTTCATCTTTGAGAAAGTCCGCTATGAACTGTAGGCAGCACGAATCGCAAACAAGCGAATTGGAGGTAAAAACGTTGTAACGAAGCCCTAAAATCTTGAATAATTTTAGATCTCGCTTATACTAGTATTTAAAATTCATTATTCTGAATGATTATATTGTTGTATAGGAATATAGATAATATCGGGCATAGGTATCCGTATAGCTTAACTATCAGATTTGCATACGGGTCCATTTCAATTCATAAATCTCGTATATTTGATTTCATTCAAAACAGTGCATATTTCCTGTCAACATAAGATAGCGAGACAGATGTAAGCAAAAAACCACGGCACAGAATCGGTGAACTGGTGGAGCATCATGAACGCGAAATGAGCAAAAAAGGTCTCGGCTGGAGGTGGTGTGGGTGACTTGACCAGCACCTCGATTAGTATAAAAGAACACAAAGCGTTCAATGGAATTATCACGATTATAGTCGGTGAGACATTGTGAATAAGCGAGACTGCCAGAGCAAATCTTCCCGTGCCGCCAAAAGTAACTGTTCCACCAGTATTAGGTAATTTTGCTAATTGATGCATGAATAACCGTTTTCAATAATACTCACATGACTATTTGTTTGCAATTATATAATGAGGAAATAGCCTGATTGGACCGCTTTCTTTGGGCTAATTGTTTTTGAGCTTCCTTGTGCTTCCCCCGAGGTCGATATGATTTATTATTATACAGACAAGGTTGAATATTTATCTATGTTCAAGCTATAAATAAACTTATTATTGGGAAGTTTCTAGTTCATCTAAAATGACTTTCTGCAACAGCATTCAAGTGGTCCAAAGGTAACCAATTATTAATTGCAATTGAAGCCTGCAAATCTAATACTATTCAGTCTGCCCTATTGACCCCTGGTTACTTACTTCACTGAGACTACCCTGGGGACAAGGCTATCCACAGATAGCACATTGATACGCTTTGTAGTAAGGGCTCTAGCAGAAGCCCTTAACAAGGAGTAAGCCTTGATAAAAATCTGGCGCCCGAGAAACCAACATGAAAGTCAATCGGATTCAGATCTGGTAGACTTGAAGGAGTGTTGAAGCCATCGTGAATAGAAATCGCCAAAAGTAACAAAGTACGTCGCAAAATTGCGCCACCGAGCAGGAACTTTCAAGAATTGACCGACGGAAGATAAATTTTTTCTAAGTCGGAAAGTTTTTTTCCGAAAAGTTGAATTATTTATAGCAATTGAACTGGTTGTCCGATTTGGATAAAATTGTAATAAAGTTAGACAAGAGAACAAGTTTCACCACCTCAACGTTTCGAACGCAATTTCAAGTCATTCTCAGGTGTCTGTTTTCAAATTTGGGAAATTTGCAAAAGTTTCGACAGAAAATTGTTCCTCTTGTTCCCCGAAGCTGTTTGATAGGAAAATTTTTTGATCTGACACTACCCCCCCTTCCGGGAGAAATTTGAAGTTTGTAACCGTACATCCGATTCAGAAATTAATTGTTCCCGCTAATTGTAGAATTACTACCTGCACCTGAGTATTTGGCTGAAATTTCGAATTTGCCCCTATTTTGCCTTTTGATTTTCTCAGTTAACCGTAACTCGGATTGGTCAAGTGATAGTCCCTTCCCCAGTAAATCGACCCCAAGGAAGCCATTGATAACACTTTTGGGCTCAAGCGTTTCTGAGTTATCTGAGTTATCTCCTCAAATCCACACCAGGTTGCCCAAATTGGGTCTAGTGGTCTCATTGATTCTGCCTTACTGAAGTCCTGTACATATTTTCAAGATCGCACCCTCATCCGTTACCTACCCCTACTTCGAACTTTTTTTTCGATTCGAAATTTTTCTAAATCGAGTGAGATTTGAACAATATGGAGCTCCCTAGATATACCGGTACTATACCCAAGGCACTGAAACTTGCCCACACCAATATTGAAGACCGGTTAATACAATCAGAAGGAATGGCACAATCATGGTCCACCAGGGGAAAAAGCCAAACGGAAGCAGCCGAAGGAGAATCCAAAGTCAGTTGGATATATATGCTCAAGAGGAAACATCTGACAGGAATTTTGGGAAAATATAGGATGGATAGTACTGGAAACGTGGAGGACTTACGCAGGAGGTGCATGAGGGGCATTAGGGAAGGAATAATACGGCCACCGCAGGGGATGCTAGGAATGATAGCAAATACTATGACATCATTAGCAAAAGCCATGACCACCGAAGCTGTTTCGAATACAAAACCAACGTTTAGTCCAGCAGGTGTTGAGTCAAACCACCAATCAGAAGTACGCTGATTGTACAGCCGTCGTATTGTACAACAAAATCTACTACAAATACGATGACCTTCACGAATACCATTGTAATGACGTCATCACAGATTCAACCTGCAAGTTATTCTTCAGCACTGAATCCCATAACTGATTCAGACTATAGGACCCCGACAACTAATGTAAGAGTGCCATCGATGCAAACACCTACCATTCCGCAAGTACCAACTGTTCCGCAGATGACTACCATTCCACCGGTACCTGGGTACAACGTTCCGATTCCGCCTGTACAGCAAGTGCCAGCTTACAATTATACAGCTCCAGGTAGTGCTCCTAGATTGCATCAGTACCGTGTAACGGGACTTAAATTTTGAAATATCATTTATTTCAGATCGGACAGTAAATACGGATATTACAAGTAAACTCAGTTCGAACAGTTCAGTATTTCAATAGATATGCGTGAGCTCCGAATGTATATTCCGGGATTGTCACTTTCCTAAATCTCCGTAATTTCGAAAAAGTGTAATTATTCAAACAGATGAATCTAATTCATGCCTGTTAAAATTTGCATTCATTCCGATAAAATGTGTTGCAAAAACGGGGGGCTGGCAAGTTAACGCATCAAAATTTGTACATCCTTATGTATAAAAAGGGCGAACAACCAAAAAACTTTGATAATGTTCGTTTATTGTGCCGGGAGGAACTAGTAGAGCATCATGTGCGCGAATTTTGGATCTGAAAAGTAGCGTCACTTTTAAGCATTATTCGGGACATAAGTAAAAAACCCTCGGCACAAAATAAGGAATTGGTGGAGCAGACTTGACCAGAACCTCGAAAAACATATAAAAGCAGTGACCGATAAAAGATCTCGCTCTTCCGTGATTTTGATTTTCAATCAGTACAGTTGCTCTCTTTGGTGATTTCGATTTCAAAATAGTACCGTTGAAGTGAGGTTAATATCGAATCGAAGTGAATTAATTATTGTCCGAGTTCAAGTCAGATTCAAACTGTGAATTAACAATAGTGTTCCGTTTAGTGAATTGTTTCATAAGGTAAATGATAGCAAATAGTTAATATTTTTGGGCATTACGATATACTGATTTCCGTAATTTGTGATTGGTAACCGTTTGTATGATATCTGAGATCCGTTGCTTTCAGTAATTTAAATTGTTATATTTGAGTTTATCCCGTCATAGGTCGGACCGTGCACGATTTGAATTTGCATGTGAATCGAAATATTGAACTAATTGTATGATGTGTACAGAGTGTGTATGTTTGAACGACAGGGGCGTCTTTGGTATATTTGTGTACGCTGTGTCAACCCGGAAGAATAAGCTGGGGTGGTTGTGTGATTGAGAATCGTAATTTCCTCTTATTCGAATGAGAAGCCCCGGCCGTGGATGTAGGGGATATTGCAGATACGATAGTTAGGGTTTGTGCACGCTGTGTCAACCCGGAAGTATAAGCCCTAATTGTCTTAAATCTGAATCTGTAAAGTGCATGAAATCTAAACTGTCATACAATTACCGGGAATTCTGTTGATAGCTAATACAAGGGAGGGTGATATGACAGAATAAACTCAATCAGAGTCATTATCCGAAAATAACGTAAAATCTGATATCGTACAATCGGAAAACTAGTGCAAGACAATATTTTCCGAACCGACCGAATTTCAACCGTTAACCGAATATATCGTAGTGTGAAATGAACATTTCAAGTAATATTGCTATCTAAATATTTACCCAATACCGCTCATTACGCTAGGACCTGTTTGATTCGTATTTTCCGCAAATGATAAATGTGAATCATTTGTCAACTGATTCCGTACCGTTGAATCGAAATTAATTATCGAACATATCGTAGAATAGATATGTTGTAACAGTTTTCATATACCGTTTGAGCTTCATTATATTTTCCGCCTGGTTGGAATTTGATTATTCTCAAAGTGTACTTGTTATAATTATTATATATTTAATATTTGGAATTCCCCGTTTTATTAAATTATTTCAGCTCGAGCTAAGTTTTAACCAGGTATCAATTGTAATTAAAGCCTACAATTTTGTAGATGTTGGAGATGTGAGGAAACTGGACACAGTAGAAGCCACTGTCGGCATCAGCCGAAGTTGTTCTGTTCAAGATGTCACCGCCCCGGAGTCATGTCGCGTGATTGCCCGTGTAATGGAGCGGGAAACGTACGGGAGACTGTGTGGAGGCCGCCGCAGTTCCCTGTTGAGGATGCCTCAAAGGGAGACGTGAATGGAATTCATGTAACACTCGTGGATACCGAAGACAATTCGAAACCATCAAATATTTATAGAAGTTTGAAGGCAGACGCATCTGCTGTTTCGAGAATGATTCCATCAGTATCCATACAGAGGAATGTGAAGACCCCTAGGCCAACCGTGATTCGAAAACTGGAAGAGAAAGTTGCATCCGTTCCATTTGTACAGCCGGATAAAATTATTCTCAAGAACACCGTCAAGAAGACTTTGGTTGGAAACCGACCCTTTATCAAAGTTCCGATATTGAGAAAAGAGTTTTTGGCTCTAGTGGATACCGGAGCTACGTGTTCGTATATCAGCGACACAGTTGTTGGTTTGTGTCGGGATTCCAGGTTGCAGTCAGACCCCATTAGAGCCGTTGATACTAGAATGGCCGATGGAAATTTGATATCTAATACGGCCGCCTACAGAATCTCAGTACACTTAGGGTGTGGTGAGATTGAAGCCGAGTTCGAGGATTCACCGTCATTATTACCGGAGATGGTAATAGGAGTTGAGATTTCGAGCTCCGGTTTCTTTAAGATACATTTACCATCCCCTAGAGTGTATTTTAGAGACAATTTCATAATGAACAATTGTGAGACAGTTCCCAATGAAGCTAGTTCTGATTTCATTAGTGATATTAGCAAAATAAGTTAAATCTCTAAAAGATAGTGAATTGCTTAAATTTATATTCAATACTGGTTGGGAAACTTGAATATTGTTTTGAACTTGAAGAGAAATATATAATGAATTTTGATAAATTGTATTTTGTTTTCTATGTAACTTTTCATGTATTATGTTTTTGTTGAATCCATTCATTTCGGCTATTTGACATACAATTTTCAATTCTAATTCAAAATTTATTTTGGTAATATCACTCATGACATTTCTAATGTTTCAAAACCAACAGCAAGGAAATCATATAGATCTTCAAATAGTTTGAATAATTTACTTTTGAATAACAAAGATTCAATAGATAAAATGGAAAAAAGTCGAATATACCAATTAACATGTGATTCTTGTCATACTGAATATGTAGGAAGAACATATAGAAATTTTAAAACTCTTGAAAAAACATATACGTTGTATGAATCTCAAAACAGGCTTCTATCACTGCACTAACCATCGTTTAGAAAAGAATCATAAATCTTACCCTTGAACAGATTTCAAAATTTTAGATACAGCTACCAAAGGATTATACCTCAACAATTTAGAACTTTTAGAAATACATGAATCTTTTAGAAACAACGAATTAATAACACTAAACACACAAATCGATATGAATAAGAACCCAATTTTTCAGCAATAATCTAATTCAAAGTTTTAACATAATTCAATATTATAATCATTTTGTCATTTCACAGGAAACTATATTTCATCGAAAGTTCAAAGTTCTCTTTACTGAAATCATACGGTTTCATTACTTTACCACTAGATGTAATTAATTCCTTATAATTGCATAAATGTCAAACATGCAAAACATGTATTTTTTATAATAAGGGTTTTAGTAATTTTCCACCAATTTGTTATCTAAAGCTACATATTTCTCACCATTAGAATAACCACTTTGTAGCTTCGTGAATTTAAACTGCTTAACATGTATATTATATAAATCAAAAATGAAATTTTACATATAAACCTAATTATCTGGGAATGAAGCAATATGATTATAAATAATCTCATATATTGAATGTGAGTGATCATTTTTGAAAAATTTTTATCAAAATTGAACAATTTACAATATTATTAATTAAAAACAATATTTTGATCAAATTTTGAAATAAAAATATTCTTACAACTGTTTTAACAAATTTTGGGACATTTTCTTTATCACAGCCATGCTTCATATATACCTGAGGATGAGGTGTAATAATTGACTTCGAAACCTGGTAGTGCGAATCCACACAAAAAAATGGATTGTGAGAATTGAACATTAATATTAATATCAATTATGAACTCGCACTTGGACGAAACCTATTTTTTTTAATCATTTAAGAGAATATACCTCGTTCAATGAAGTTTCAAGTAGGCAATATATTATTATGTTTTTCAGACCAGGGACATATTCCGAAAAAGAGTGGAAATGTACCAAAACTAAATACCAAAGTAATCTGGGACATCCTACTATGGAGGAAGTTATTGAATTGATATGTGTGCCAAGTCCAATAGATACCTGTGCCAAATGTAAACTGTTGTGCGTCGGAGACTACTGGCAACGTGATTATTCTATGTATTTATGTATGTTCTGTTGGACAGAAGAAAAGAGAACTCCAGAAATGTATAGCCCCTCGGAATTATCGAAATTCAAGGTAATTCCTTGAATATCAACAGTAGAATGTGATAATCGCGTCTACGAACTATTGAACATTGCGATTACACCAACGAATCTTCTTTTGTAAACGCGAAACTTCAGTATTCATATTGCTATTACATCGACTCGTAAAAATGGCGTACGATAAGATATTCAATACATGAATACGACGTTCTCATTCTGTTTTGGTAGATATAGACTTTGATCCAATCTACAAAGCATGTTTCATGTGAATGTAAAGAAGTTCGTTCGAGTAAAACAACATAGTTTTCTCCCACGATTACAGCGCGCTATCATACTTTTATAAATGTGGATGCAATTCAAAAGTTTCCTCATGAAATATTGGTTCAGGTTCGTTGAATTCTGCAATGACATAATCATGATAATAATGAATTATCAAAAAAAAAATTGAGAGAGAGTCACATCGTCTCATCAATGATGTCACTTGAATTCCAAAACGGGAATCTCGGACACTTCGGCAAATTGAATATATATATGTGATATATTTTATAACCAGAAAAATACTGCTGCCATCATGATTCAATAGAGTAATATAATTCCATTTGAAAAACTGAAGTTGCATGTCAAAATAACCACTTGAGAGGATGTTAAATATTGACTCCAGGGGAAATCATCACTAAAAAGAATTTGAACCATTCAACAAGGCTATTATTCAGGTCTGAAGTTTTCATAATAATAATAAAACTGCGACACACTACATGAAATCACGCACGAATCAACTTTTTGGAATACTTTTTTTTAAACTAATTTATTTCAAATTCTTGATAGTACAATAGTTATTACAAGTAAGTATGGAGATTTCTATCCGACTGCCTGTAAAGAGTATAAGACATTGGTTTCAATGTTTTGAATGCTGACGAGTCTGAAATGTGAGCCATCACGTTCTCGGAGATAAATCTTTGTAGTGACACTGTATTATTGTAAGATAATTCCTCCCCTCATAGATTCAACTACCGGGTGCAATGAGGGAATTGAACATCCTGTAATTCCAATCCCTCTTCGTTGATTTGGAGCTTCTTGTTTTTCTTTAAAATAAAGTTTTTGTAAATAAAAACGATGATTATTAGTACAATAGTAATATAAAGTATTAACGTCCAGAAACTAGGGTATTGGAAAACTCCGATTTTATCCATCGATATTTGTGGTTCATTTTCAAGTAATTGTGGTTCTTGATATTTTGAAGTTCGTCCAAGTTAGTATTTTGTAGATGTATTTTGAATTTTGCTTGAGAGTAAAGCTATTTTTGTAGTCCAGTTGAGGAAATGTAATTGATTGATATTGGCTTATTTATTTGTCTATCGTTGGTTATGATTTCTAAGGATGTTATAATCTGGTATCCAATAGGGATCGAGAGCAGATAGGTTCCAATAACTTCTCGAAATTGGTCTTTTTGTTGACATTTTGTTTTAATAACTTCTTCTTTGAAAAATACACTGAACCATTGAACAGATTCATCAATTTGCTTCAAGATCGTCTTGTGATTGTGACGACTATTTGATTACAGGTGGAGCTGTTCTTTAATTCCAAAAACGCAAGGGTTATTCTCTTTGATTTCCATCAGGTTGGCTCTGTTGCAGATGTAAAGTGATGGTTGGATGTTTGTACAAATGTCATGTTGAAATGCGTAGTACAATTCGTTTTTATCGAATGCTTATTATTACAAATGATCGTCTTGAACTGATTTAGACTAAATATGGGTATGGAGTATAGGTGGTAATAATCAAATACGTAGGGTACATGATTGGTTAACGTAAGAGGAAGGGTATTTTGTTATGAAGAATATAATTTTCAATTTCAATTAAATTCTCAATTAATAATGTGTTGCCTAATTTTTCAATTGTAACTTTTTCTTGTAACCCCAAGACAAGTGGGAATCTAGAAGAAAATGTATTTAATCATTAAATTTATAGGTTGCTTTTAAATGACGTTTTGAATTATCCATATGCACTTTTTCTTTCGCATCTGTTTTACTGTCTTCATATCTTTGTTTACTTCTTCAATTAAGGTTGGTTTATTGAATTTATTAGCGTTTTTTTGTCTGATATATTTTTGTGTGTAGGTTTTAGATTCTGGTTGAAATGTGGCAGGATCATCGCGTTTTTTGTTTGATTTAGCAATTGTTTTTCCCTTATTTTTCATAATTTGTTCATTTATTTCTGAATACATCACTTTTGTAATTTCTTTGTGTTCGTTAATGTAGTCATTAAGTAAGATTTTGTTGATATCTATATCGAAAGGGTTGTCATTATTTATGTGGCCATTAATTACATCTATTGGTTTTGATTTGGTTACTGTATGCATGGAATGATTGTAAGCTAATATTGCATAAGACATTTTCAATTTCATGGCCGTTTTTTCCTAACCTTGAGTATTCAATAACCGAGTATGTTCAATTAATGTCGAATGTAATCTTTTGGGACCATTAGATTGAGGGTGATTTGGCGAGCAAAAATGAATTTTTATTTTATGTAAATCAAGTTAATCGGAAATAACGGAGTTCTTGAATTTTGTACCATTATATGTTATTATTTGCTTTGGGACGCGGTGATGGGAAAGGAATTGAATTAAATTATTTACAATTTGTGTTGATACTAACGCACCTAGTTCATTCGCTTGGGCGTATATAGAAAAGGTGTCTATAATCGTTAAAAATGTTGTCTTTTGTAATGTAAATGTATCCGTATGAACTATCTCGAAGGGTTTAGTTGCTGTTGGTGTGACATTCATTTTAATTTTGATATGATTCCTTCCATACTTGCTTCGTTGACATATTTCACATCCGTTGATGTTAGTTTGAATGGAATTCTTTAGATTAGGCTAATAATGTCATTCTTTGATTCGTTGCTCGATCTCATCAATACCACGATGGTTTCACTCTCGTGACAATTTCGAATCACTTCAACACTTCCTTATCAGTAACGTAAATTAATTTGAATTAGCATATTTTAAATTTTAAGGATTTAAAGTTTTTACGTAAGGCTTCTTAAAATGGCTCATAAAGATCTGGTTGCTCGAAATATAAATGATAATGTACGTTAGGAACAAAATACTCTTTCACAAAATTGATAAGATCTTGTTCAAATTGGTTTTCAGATAATTGAACTGTAGAACGTTGTTTTTATCGAACAGGAAACTTACTTTTGGTGTAGATGGTGAATGTAGTACTGAATCAATGATGATTTGGTTTTGTCCATAATTTATCGGTGTTTCAGATATGGGTACATTTTGTGGTGGATTTTGTTCGTAATTTGAATGTGTAGTTACGTCACATTTCACGTCAATGTCCGCTTGATGTTCGTCAGGTTGAACTTGTAAGGAAATATTATCACTGGATAGATGTTGCGAGATCTAATTCGAGATAGCGCATCTGCGTATTCAATTTGCCTTTTGTACGAATAATTTTATAATCATACTCATCTTACTTGATTCTCCATCTTAATAGTTTAAAATTAGGATCTTTTAGCGAGAAAAGCCACTGAAGTGGTTTATGATCCGTGATGATATTGGATGTATTTCCAAAAAGATAGGGCCTGAAATATTTGGTTGCCCATACAATGACAAGCAATTCTTTCTCGATCGTACTATAATTTTGTTCGGAACTATTCATTGTGCGCGAGGCATTTGCTATCGGGAGATCGCTACCTATGTTACCTTGTGATAGGATAGCTCCTGAAGCAACATTACTGGCATCGGTGGTTAGGTTGAATAGCTTTGTGAAATCCGGATATTGGAGAATTGGCTGATTGATTAGTAAATTCTTACAAATTTCAAAGCATGTCTTATATTGATCCGCTAGACTTTTTGTTAGTGGTTATGTAATATTTGAAAAGTTGTTTATGAAACGTCTATAATATCCTAAAAGTCCAAGGAAACCTTTGATCTGTTTAGTTGTAGTTGGTTATGAGAATTGTTTGAAGGCTTTTATTTTGTCTGGATTTGGTTTGATTCCGTCAGGTGTAACCACGGTCGTATATACAGGTCTGGAATCTCGAGGCTATTTCCGATGTGAGAAGTGAGTCCGCGTTGCGTAGTAACAAAAGGGTGGCTCATGAATCGAGAGATGTTCTCTGGCACGTATACGATCGTGTTCTCTGGCAACTGTCATTGTTGACTTGTAAACCCAAGGAATACCGGCGTTTTTAGGAAAAAAATATAAAACCGTGCATTGTGCCAAAATGCAAAACGGGGTACAAAAGTGTAAAGCAAGAAACTTCTGTTTTTAAAGTGCCGAAAGAAGCGGAAATGCGAAAAAAGTGGATGCTTGCGATTCCGGAAAGTAATCGTTTTAACGAGGTCTTTTATGTGTGCGAGCATCACTTCGAGAAAAAAGTCTCAAGAAAACAGTGCGTCATGTATAACGAAAAAGGGAAAGTTATTTTTAAGTTGAGTAATACATTCTGACAAGAGTAACAGTTCTATTCCTCTCTCGAATCAGAATAGTAAATATTGCGTTACGAGAAAAATTATTTTACTTAAAATGTGCGGTTACTATCAATCAATCTTTGTATTGTGGGGCTTGAAATTTGAACGATATGGCGCCTAATCCTGACAACATATTTCGATCCATGTGCCAGCTGGTGGCTGAGCGAGGGACTACGAGTCAAGAGACTCATGTCAAACATAGAGATTCCAGACCTGTATATATGACCGTGGGTGTAACTACGTGACTCAAGTATGCTACTTCCTTGCGTAAAAAGTCTGATTTGTCTAGTTGAATTTTGAAATTTGCTTCACGAAGTCTCTGAAATACGTTTTTAAGTCGTTCAACATGTTCTTGAACAGAGGTCGAAACAATAATAATATCATCTGAATACACTAAGCATTTCTCATTTTGTATTCCGCGTAGATTGTTATTCATTATTCGTTGCAAAGTTGCGGGTGCGTTTTCAAGACCAAAGGGCATTTGAACGTATTCGAAATGTCCGTTTTCCGTGTTGAAAGCAGTTTTAGCGATATCTTCTTCTTCCATTTCGATTTGATGGAATCCACTAGCAAGGTCTAAGGTCCAAAATTACTGGCATTTACCAAGTTTGTCTAACAAGTCAGTAATGTTAGGTAGTGAGAATTCGTCACCTACAGTTTTCTCGTTTAGTTTTCTATAGTCGATAACTACGCGCCATTTTTGTTTACCGGACGAGTCTAATTTCTTTGGGACAACCCAAATCGGACTGCACCAAGGAGAATTACTATGTCTTCTAATGTTTTGGTCTAACATTTCCTTCATTTGTCTCTCAACTTCCTGTTTGTGAACGTATGGATATCTATAGGATTTTGTGTATAAAGGTATTCCGTCGGTTGTTCTAATACGGTGTTTATTTGTATTCGTAAATGTTAAAGGTAAATGTTCCTGTTGGAAAATATCTGAATATTCTTCACATAAGTTAAGAATCTTAACTTCCTCTTCATCATTCAAGTGGTTAGTGTGAATTTTGGTTAAATCTAATTTAGTATGCTTTGTTGATTCATCGAAGTTATTTAAATTAATGTTTAAAATTTCTTCCCTATCGAATTTTTCAACAGTAATCGATACTGAAAAATCTGAAGTAACTGATTGAGTGGTATTATTCAATATTGTCGTTAAAGCTTTACCATCTTTAGCAATTATTAGAGATTCGGGAATTTCGCAATTATGAAATTTTAGGTGGGGTACGATAACTTCTCCGTTAGCTATCGATGTCGTTATTTTTATCATTTGTTCTGAACGTGGTTTCACTGTGATAAGGTTGAGTTTGTTTTGAATTTCATTATAAAGCAATTTAATGTTAGCGTAAGGTGTTATCAGTATTCCTCTGTTAAAGTCTAAGTTAGCTTGTAAAAGTTTCAAGTTATCTAATCCTATGAGTCCGTGAAATATGTTGAGGAATTTGAATAAGTAGAATTTCAAGTTCGTTGCTTTTGGTACACAGGACTGGATTTCTTGATTTTCAAAGAGTCGCTCTGTTTTCAACTTCCTGGGAACTGATCACTAGAGTTCGATAGCCGATCAATCGTCGATAAGAATATTATTTGTGCGATACAAAATAATCACGGCTAACCTACCGACTGCGTCAATTAACGTTTTGGAATCGCAAAGACACTTTTTAGAAAACTTATCTATTTCAAATTATTGATAGTACAATAGTTATTACAATTAAGTATGAATATTTGTATCTGACAGCCTGTAAAAAGTATAAGACATTGGTTTTAATGTTTTAAAGGCTGCCGAGTCTGAAATGTGAGCCATCATGTTCTCGTAGATAAATCTTCGTAGTGACACTGTGTTATTGTAAGATAATTCACGTGATAATCATTGACATAGTATTTTATGAAACGTTACAAACAAATTCTAAGAACTTCTCGTATCCGTAGAGTGAGTGTTAATAAATGTATGTACCGAAAAGCAGTCAGCCTGGAACATTGAAACATAAAACATCTGTAATTTTCAATTCCCTACAATTTTGTATTCAATGAATATTTTGAAGAGTGACTTTAAGAATTATAAAATATGATTCGCGCAAACAGGGAGTTGAAGTCGCTCTCCAAAGAGTGTGATACAGAGATTTCATTCTGCCAATAGAAATAAACACTCAAAACACTTGATAGAATAGTATATTGGAAATTGAAGCTTAACTAGATAATAAAATTTTGTTGTTTACACAACACGTTTATGGCAATCTGCAACCCTATTAATAAATAGGCCAATAGATCTGCCAATATTATAGCAAGAATTATTGACTATTGACAAACAATACAAAAAGTTAGCCTCAACTGAATAATAATTGTATTCACTATTCTTAACAAATTGGGTGAATCCTGCTTCCCTTACCGCTATCGGGGATAAACCTCTCATATGACACTCGTACATGCCTCTCACAGCATTTTTTTTGTCACAATTTCAAATAAAACATAAATCCTTTGAAAGAATGTCAGCAGGGTATTATGAGAAAATCGACAATTCAGAAAGTTGAATCGTTCGGAATTTTAACTGGAAAAAATGGAGATAGATTGAATCAAATTCTCTCTCAATAAGTATTAATATGGTGAGATCAACGAGGAATATTCTTTGAACATTGTAATAAGGTGGAACTCGTGACTCCATTTCAATTCATATTTCCAATCTTCCAATTCCCATTTGACCAATATGAATTCAACCATCATAAATTAAGGAAGCGAATAGGGAAAATTGGGTATTGGAATGCGACCCCAAGTTCCATAGTCGCGAATCACTATAACTTTTTTTTTCGTCTATCCCAGGATCACATAAGGTACATCATTCTCATTGTAAGGAATACTCTAAATATATGACTCTGTTGAGTTGAAGCTAAGAGTTTCAATTTATTTTGACAAAATCTAAAGTGAAAGTACATATTCAGACCTAACCATTGGTTGCAATAGTATCAATGTGGTTTGCGAACTGTTTTTTATTTAAGTCTGAGATATTATAATGAATGTTCAATTCATTTTGTCAAAGTAGAAGATTGAATGTGAAGAGATCCAAAACTAACCAGCTTGGCCGAGCTGATGCCACTACGAGTTGTGACCTGATATTATTGAGAAGCGATTGTTAAACTATCTATCTCGACATTGCTACCAGCAGATTGAATGCATTAATTTTGAATCCGAGTTGCTACATTTCCCTGATTATCAACAGCGAAGAAGGCGCGTGTTGCAATTCAGAAGAGGAAATGTAGCAACTCGGATTCAAAATTAATGCATTCAATCTGCTGGTAGCAATGTCGAGATAGATAGTTTAACAATCGCTTCTCAATAATATCAGGTCACAACTCGTAGTGGCATCAGCTCGGCCAAGCTGGTTAGTTTTGGATCTCTTCACATTCAATCTTCTACTTTGACAAAATGAATTGAACATTCATTATAATATCTCAGACTTAAATAAAAAACAGTTCGCAAACCACATTGATACTATTGCAACCAATGGTTAGGTCTGAATATGTACTTTCACTTTAGATTTTGTCAAAATAAATTGAAACTCTTAGCTTCAACTCAACAGAGTCATATATTTAGAGTATTCCTTACAATGAGAATGATGTACCTTATGTGATCCTGGGATAGACGAAAAAAAAAGTTATAGTGATTCGCGACTATGGAACTTGGGGTCGCATTCCAATACCCAATTTTCCCTATTCGCTTCCTTAATTTATGATGGTTGAATTCATATTGGTCAAATGGGAATTGGAAGATTGGAAATATGAATTGAAATGGAGTCACGAGTTCCACCTTATTACAATGTTCAAAGAATATTCCTCGTTGATCTCACCATATTAATACTTATTGAGAGAGAATTTGATTCAATCTATCTCCATTTTTTTCAGTTAAAATTCCGAACGATTCAACTTTCTGAATTGTCGATTTTCTCATAATACCCTGCTGACATTCTTTCAAAGGATTTATGTTTTATTTGAAATTGTGACAAAAAAAATGCTGTGGGAGGCATGTACGAGTGTCATATGAGAGGTTTATCCCCGATAGCGGTAAGGGAAGCAGGATTCACCCAATTTGTTAAGAATAGTGAATACAATTATTATTCAGTTGAGGCTAACTTTTTGTATTGTTTGTCAATAGTCAATAATTCTTGCTATAATATTGGCAGATCTATTGGCCTATTTATTAATAGGGTTGCAGATTGCCATAAACGTGTTGTGTAAACAACAAAATTTTATTATCTAGTTAAGCTTCAATTTCCAATATACTATTCTATCAAGTGTTTTGAGTGTTTATTTCTATTGGCAGAATGAAATCTCTGTATCACACTCTTTGGAGAGCGACTTCGACTCCCTGTTTGCGCGAATCATATTTTATAATTCTTAAAGTCACTCTTCAAAATATTTATTGAATACAAAATTGTAGGGAATTGAAAATTACAGATGTTTTATGTTTCAATGTTCCAGGCTGACTGCTTTTCGGTACATACATTTATTAACACTCACTCTACGGATACGAGAAGTTCTTAGAATTTGTTTGTAACGTTTCATAAAATACTATGTCAATGATTATCACGTGAATTATCTTACAATAACACAGTGTCACTACGAAGATTTATCTACGAGAACATGATGGCTCACATTTCAGACTCGGCAGCCTTTAAAACATTAAAACCAATGTCTTATACTTTTTACAGGCTGTCAGATAGAAATATTCATACTTAATTGTAATAACTATTGTACTATCAATAATTTGAAATAGATAAGTTTTCTAAAAAGTGTCTTTGCGATTCCAAAACGTTAATTGACGCAGTCGGTAGGTTAGCCGTGATTATTTTGTATCGCACAAATAATATTCTTATCGACGATTGATCGGCTATCGAACTCTAGTGATCAGTTCCCAGGAAGTTGAAAACAGAGCGACTCTTTGAAAATCAAGAAATCCAGTCCTGTGTACCAAAAGCCACGAACTTGAAATTCTACTTATTCAAATTCCTCAACATGTTTCACGGACTCATAGGATTAGATAACTTGAAACTTTCACAAGCTAACTTAGACTTTAACAGAGGAATACTGATAACACCTTACGCTAACATTAAATTGCTTTATAATGAAATTCAAAACAAACTCAACCTTATCACAGTGAAACCACGTTCAGAACAAATGATAAAAATAACGACATCAATAGCTAACGGAGAAGTTATCGTACCCCACCAAAAATTTCATAATTGCGAAATTCCCGAATCTCTAATAATTGCTTAAGATGGTAAAGCTTTAACGACAATATTGAATAATACCACTCAATCAGTTACTTCAGATTTTTCAGTATCGATTACTGTTGAAAAATTCGATAGGGAAGAAATTTTAAACATTAATTTAAATAACTTCGATGAATCAACAAAGCATACTAAATTAGATTTAACCAAAATTCACACTAACCACTTGAATGATGAAGAGGAAGTTCAGATTCTGAACTTATGTAAAGAATATTCAGATATTTTCCAACAGGAACATTTACCTTTAACATTTACGAATACAAATAAACACCGTATTAGAACAATCGACGGAACACCTTTATACACAAAATCCTATAGATATCCATACGTTCACAAACAGGAAGTTGAGATTCCCTGATTATCAACAGCGAAGAAGGCGCGTGTTGCAATTCAGAAGATATATATATATATATATATATATATATATATATATATATATATATATATATATATATATATATATATATATATATATATATATTAATCACATATTTACAGTAGCATCGACAAGTTTAATTCTCCGCTACCTCAGAAACCTTCCATCACACTAGGACATAGTCAGGCATATTCGCTTGTATGGACCTGATATTAGGAAATTGATAATTCGAGTAGATATGGTATTTTCCGTTTCCGACAAAGGACTCAATATCTCCTAGAATGTGAGGTAGCACAGGCTCTTGGTCTATCCCGTACGAGTGCCTTAGATCATCATCTTTCGACAAACCCTGTAGCTGACATCAGGAACCTGCAAACCCATCACGTTGTGGTGATATACCAAGATGTTGATTACGCCATCTTGGCAAGCTGCGGTAGATTCATCGGTCTCGGATGTAAGCCAAGCAGACCTCAGGTATAGGAAGGTCTGCCTGGTTGACAAACCAAGCGTTCCTTGTTTCTATAGAAAACACCGTGTGTTAGGTTTTTCACATAAGACCTTGCTCCGCTGCATTTATCTGGACTGTCAGGCGAGAAGGTTGAAACGCGAGGTCACCCTCCAGTTAACCTTCTCGACTGAAATGAAATTCGAGATCAAGTTCTTTAGCAGCTTTTTGTGCTTAACGATGAATGTCCCCATTCCAGCCTATTTGTGACTCTTAACAAGGCTTCGGAAGACGTCTCAACTCCTAAGAATTCCACAAGCTATACTTATAACGACACTTTGATGCAGACCCTCCAGACAAAGGAGTCCCTTACCTCCCCGAAGACGAAGGAGATAAATGCGGGAAACGAACGACCTAGGATGCAAACTGTGATAGATATGCATCATTTTAAGGTTGTCTTTGTCAAGTCTATGCAGCTCATCGACTTTCCATTTCACCACTCCAAAAGAGTGGAACAGGACTGGAACGGCAAGCATATTTGTGCAGATAGCTTGTTCTCACTCGAAAAATCGGAAGACCAAATATCTCGAACAAGGTTCTGTACTTGCCGCGGGTCGTCCTCTACTCAAATGAGACACTGCGCACCTTACCAATCACAACTCCATGCCTACGACTCGTGCATATTCTTGAACCTCAATGAGAGCTTGATGGAGTCTTTTCTCTCCTACGGGATACAGTTTCAGATCATCCTTGCAAGATAAATGGGTGATCTGATGCCTCCGGTTATTCGGTGGTCCAGAATAATATCCACGATTCCGTCTTAACGCAATGGAGGGACGCAGCAAAGAGATGTTGAACTAGAGCGGACTCAAGAAGTTCCCTTGGAAAACACCCCTCTTGAATGTTACTAATTCTGTCAAAATTCGAGTGTACCTGATGTGATGGCAAAACAATTCTTCCAGAGTTGCAACAGACGTTCTGTGCATCTCACTAGTGGGGTTGGTACCGTAAGGCATTGTACCAAGTATAATGAAAGCTCATGTGATCTTGAATCAAATGCCTTGCGGTAGTCAATCCAGGCCATGGGGAGGTTGCGCTTGTAAAGAATGGAGTCTTGAGTGATAGATCTGTTCATCATCAGGTTCTCCCTTGTAGGTTAGAGTATCACTATGGTTGGCAATTACTTGACAGTACTTATTCAATGACAGCATCCTGGTTTTTATATATTTCAATAGGGATGACTGTGGAATGTTCTGGTTCAAGTATGAACAAATTTAAAGTTTCTTTGCCTAATTGGCTACAATTTCGTGTAGCAACATCAAGAGATATATAATCAAATTTCCTGAACTATGAAGATAACTTAAATAATTTAACATGGGATTATAAAGATGAATGAACGTAGGCATTGAACCATGGGCGGGATTCCAGCTCACATTTCTGGATGTCTAGTGCAGGGTGTTTACTGATGTGCATAAGCTATGACTAAGCGCAGCTATGATGACCGAACTGAATCCGACAACAGAATTCCGCTTGAACGACAGATCATTTTTGGCTAGGTAAGACATGAATATTTTTGGACCTGCATGTTATTCATTGCTAGAGTGTGAAACGGATGCGAAACGGACCGCTTTGGTCGGTTTTTATTGGCCCAACTAGCTCAAATGAAAGTAATTGATCTCAGGGCTCGTAGCGAAACGTGCCCTGTGATTCTAGACTGGTGAATTGCCTAAGCGCCAACTGCTTAGTAATAACTACAAAAATAAATGAATTCACAGTCAAGAATACAGGCACTACGAGATGGTTTTATAGTTGATGGAAATTCAGAAAAATAATACAAGTTCAACTTAACAATTTGGTTTATTCCAATCGGAATTTGAGTTATAAAAAACAATAAATTACCATTTTTATAGTGAACCAATTTGTAACAAAAATTAAAATTGAATTTTGAAATAAACAATTATAATTAAATCAATTTGTAACATGAATTAAACTTGAATGTTGAAATGAACAATCAGAGAATTAAGTCAATTTTTAACATAAATTAAATTTGATTTTTGAAATAAATAAATATAAAGTTGAATTCTTGGAATACTATTTAAACACAAAAAATCTATATATAAATTAAAATTTGAAATCAATCATTTAATAGAAAAAGAAATTATCAATTAAGAGGAATTAAAATGGACCTCGAATGGGTTCTATAAAAATTAGAATTGAATTTTGAAATAAACAATTATAATTAAATCAATTTGTAACATAAATTGAACTTGAATGTTGAGATGAACAATTAGAGAATTAAGTCAATTTGTAACATAAATTAAATTTGATTTTTGAAATAAAAAAATATAAAGTTAAATTCTTGGAATACCATTTAAACACAAAAAATGTATATATAAATTAGAGTTCGAAATCAATTTAAATTAAATTTGATTTTTGAAATAAAAAAATATAAAGTTAAATTCTTGGAATACCATTTAAACACAAAAAATGTATATATAAATTAGAGTTCGAAATCAATTATTCAATTGAAAAGGAAATTATCAATCAAGAGGAATTAAAATGGACCTCGAATGGGTTCTATAAAAATGAGTGGAATAAAACTCGGTTAAATAACAAAATCAGAGAATGAAAATATGGTCCAAACAAGAAAATGTTACCCTCCTTGGAACTTGATGGAACTGGAAGTCGGTCCTGTCAGGAAATTCACTAAACCGTCTCAGAAAGAAGGAATGAGGCACCTCAGACGTTCAAACCCTGTAATTTCAAAGAACGAACAGTACCTGACTTAAGTTCAAAGGGACAAACAACACCGTCAGTTGGAATAACCATGAGATTCCACAACTGCTTATGTTATCTTCCCAAATTGTATAAAACACTATTATAAAAGAGAAATCTTGGAGAGATATCAATTTATACGACAAACAATGTTAATCTGAAAGGATTAAATTATTACAATTGATGCTTAAATAGTCAAAACATTAAAATGTGACTGAAAGGTAAATAATCGAATTGTGACTGAGAGAATAATAATCAAAATGTTGGAATCTGCCAATTAGCACAAATCTGAATACTTGAATTGAATTGCATAATAACTTGATGTTGTAATCTACACTACAACCCACACGAGCGCAGCAGTCCTGATAATTAAATATCCAATAAGCAGTAATTGAATAATTACTTTATGATAATCCCTAATACTATCTAAAGCAGGTTACAGTCAAAAGACAGCTCTGTATACACTTGTATCAGATTTAAAAAATGGCGATTCGAAAGAATCACTCGAAACTACCATTGTGGGATCAAACACAAAGGGAATCAAGAAATAGTATCATTGAAATCTGCTTACCTCCCGTTAGATTGTCTACATACAAAAATTACAACCATCAATACAGCGATGGAAATGATTATCTCTGAATTATGCCAGCAGCAAATTGATTGGGTGAAAACCTAGGTTAGTAGAGTAATACTTCCACCGAAATACTATCACATTCAGGTACTGAACATCCAGTAATATAATTACAAAACCAAATCAAATAATATGTAGCCTGATGTGAATTATATTTCGGTAGCAAAAATTAAGAAAATGTATGTAAAGTCAATGAATTATAAAATCTCGACTTACCCAGTTCACACCACAATGAATTCTCATCGACTTCCGTTATCAGACCTACCCCACTTCGCGATATTCGCGCTATCGAGCATGCGGAAACTTATTTCAATAATCGATGTTATTGAACGCATAGGTGTCACTGAGATATCATCGGACCAGATTCCTATCTTAAAAGAAAACTGATCTGTTCATTGCAGAGTTCTTTACAAAACACGAAACGGCTAACCCGTTATAAGTGATAAATCAATTTTAATGGATACCATATGGTTTTATCATACTTCATATTTTCATTCTATAGTGCTTCATCATTCAACATCGAAGCTTCAAATTTTGTTAACGGCACATAGCTCGACAAAGGAAATAACTATTGCTCTCCTGGAATATCAATAATGGAAGTTCACTTTGTCATGGATTTTTGTTAGTTGACTGGAAACAGTGATAGACTATTGATAATTTCTGATTTTCTATGTTTTTCAGAAACTGCGTAATTGTTCATTCAAACACCAACATGAAGGAACAACAGCAGCAGTCCAACTTCTTCCAAAGAATAAATTAGAAAAAAAACTCAGGCTGGAGAGATATCTTAACAATTTTATCAAATGCTAGAATTATATATTTTGTAATAAAAATTTGATCACATTCAAGAAAATTTTTATTGATTCTATGAGAACATAACGAATATTAAATAAGATTCTCAGGGGGCAACTCAAACTAGCGAGAGCTGAAGATTGCGACGTATACGCCAAAAAAAATTCTAGAGAGAAAATATATTCTTAGCAGTAGCTTTGAGTAACTGGAGAGATGACACAATATAATAGAAGAGTCTCCATGATTGCATTAAATACAGAAGATTACGTTTCTATTACAAATGTCACAGCTATTCAAATATATCATATACTAGTAGGTCAGTCAGTATGCTGCGTATATGCCCAAAGGGTTAAGACGGGGAGAGCATGTGATTCGAAAGAAGGAAAGACTTCGTTCGCTACACCACCGCCGTCATTCACATAGGCTGATCAAGAGCTAGAAGCACGGTCTGTCTACTTGCGCGAGTTCGATTCTTCAGCATAACCATAGGTATGGATGGGCGTATGGAATCTTCAACTCGAAAATGGCTTAAGGTACAGTTATCCGGCGTCACGTTCCGACCGCTAAGTATAAATCATCAATATTTCATATGAGCCGAAATGAAGCGAAAAGTGTCGAGTATGTCCGTGGACCATTCTTCTTGATAACTCAAAATGACTCGAAGATTTACCTTTACCATTTGGCAGCTACACGAGAACATATAAGCCGATTCAAGTGACTATTCCATTCGGTACGCACACTCCGTCTCATAAACGAAAACCTGATATTTATAGGTGATATCGCTCCATAAGAATCGAGCATAGCCTCCAGGCGCCTCTTAACCTTTCAATTCACTATTGTAGCCTCAAAAAGCTGAATTAGTAAATTCAGTTCCCGGAAAGTTCAAACAAACGACTTTACTTTTTACCGCTGAACAGCGCGCACTTCTTTAAATTCAGTACAGTCAAGGATACGCTACACCAGAACATGCATTATGCCATTTGAGCCGATTATAAGGAGACTCCGTTCAACTTGCCTCCCTCCGTCTTTATCCAATTCGAGAAAATCTCTTACATTTATTTTTTTTGTTGATTTCACTGTTAAGAATCCACCTTACGGAACATGCTGTGTGTTTTTTGTATAAGGCGGCCGCCTATGCTGCATGAAAAGAAGCGGCTGCTTGTTTTGCTTAAAAGAAGTACCGACGTCACCTTCTCAGTCAGAGTAGCTAGGCTACAGTGTTCTGCTCCTACAATCTCTCTACAATCAGCCAGAAGTAGCGTAAAACAAAGTGAATAACGTCGAATATTTCAATGGACCACTCCGCTCAATAACTCGAATACGTCTTAAGGTGCGAGATTGAATTCTCGAACATTATATCTAGTTCGTATCGGTTGTATGAATACGCTCACTCCATCTTGATAATTGCAAAATCTAATATTATAAATTGAATATTGATAAGAAATAGAATGATGAACTGACTTGTCACAAATAAATACTTGCGTATCCAACAATGAACTGCCTAAACATCAAATGATTTGATTATATTATAATGTAGTGTGTAAAAAAGAGTAATATTGTGACAATATTCCATAGTCCAGTCCTGGAATTCATATACAATGACATGCAGAGTCAGCGGCGACGCGGGTACCGACGAGGCGGGGAGGAGCGGTGAAGTTTGTATCTATGTGAAGACATAGTTAGCTTTGAGTCTTATACTAACTTTTGTATTGGCTCCAGGGCAATAAAATGAATGTGAACATTATAGTATCTAATATCTACCCCCTTGCCCTGAGTGATGCTCAATAAATCAAAGGAAAGCGTCACAAAATTGGTGGAGGTGCCGCGCACGTTCTAATTTTTTATATGTTAACAAGAAGTAAAACCAAAAAGTTAACAGTGAGAGTGTCCGCCATCAGTGTTCCTAGAATGAGTGACAACGAAAGCATGGCCGCCGCCACAGAGTTACCAGAAGTATACCCAATAGTCTCACCGAAAAAATTTGGAGGACGATCTCACGAAAACGTTAAGCAATTCCTTAAGAATTTTGAACGTGCAGCAAAGGCAAATCGCTGGTGCGAAGAAACAAAACTTGCACAACTCCCATGTTATCTGGAGCATATGGCTCTGGATTATTTTGAAGATTTAGAAGACCAAGAACTAACGTACCAAATCGCCTGTAATAAGTTGAAGGAAACATTCAAGCGTCCTGTTAACGATGAACAAACCTACTTCGAATTGTTGAATGCTAAACAAAAACCACAAGAGGATACTTGGGACTACTTCCAGAAAGTTTTAAAGTTATGCCGAGGTGTTGATCCTGAGATGCAAGAATCCCAACAAGTCAATTTTATTCTAAGGGGACTACGAAAGGACTTACTGGAGAAGGTGAACCTTATGGAGAATGAAACGGTGGACCGGTTGAGATCGAACATCCAGAAAGTGGAAATAACAAGTTTCATGGTAAATAATGGTCGAAATTCTGCAGGACCAAGCAGTTCCAGACAGCCCACGGAATTGGAAATCCAGGAGTTACAGAGCCGAATCCAACAATTAGAAGCTGTACAAGGTAGGCGTCAAGCAAATAATTATTACTATAAAGAACCTTTCAGGAGAAATTATAATCCAGATTTTAAAAATGTAATTAAGAAGGAAAATGTTACTCGAATATCTGATGGTCGAGTAAGATGTTTCAGATGTAATAATATTGGTCATTATGCAAAAAACTGCAATTCTCGGCAGTAAATAATACTGCCACTCCTAAATGTTACACTAGTAGAATACTTGTCAGTAAAAACCTCAACAATCAATTCAAAATGCCTGGTTCAAAATCATGCAAATTTAATTTACCCACTTGCTTTTTCTGTAAGAAATTAGGTCATGTAAAAAATTCGTGTCGTAAAAGAAAACACTATTTGAATAGTAAACATACAGAGATTCAGATTTATAATTTGAACTTGTGTGGATCACTGAAATTGCCTGGTTTTGTTAAATCTGTCCCTTTAGATGTAATTATAGATACGGGAGCAGGGATAAGTTGTATACATTCTAAATTCATTGAAAATTCAGAGAATATCAGTAAAATACCATACGTCAATATCAGAGTGGCAAATGGAAATAAATTATGGGTTTTGGGTGAAATTATGATGGTATTCCAAATAGCAGATATCGAATTTTTTCATTCCTTTGTTGTTATCAAAGATCTCAAGGCTGATATAGTTGTTGGTAATGACTTCAATTCTAAATACGCAATTAGTATAAATTTCGCGGATAAACATATTTCACTTCAACATGAAAACATTCGCAAAGTAATCACATTTGATGGAGTACATGTGAGGAAACTAAATCCCGTCATGATAAATAAAAGTGTAGTTGTAACAGTAGATGCAGATATTAACTTACTAGAAAATGACTTAGAAAAGGATAGCACTGTTTTGCTTAACATAGATAATAAATTAAATGCTGATGAGTGAATGCAAATGTTTTAACTTCTAAATTCGTACAGAGATCTTTTCGCAACCTCAAATAGCCAACTAGGTAAAACTAAGGTTAAAGAACAAGGAATACATATAGAGGACCATAAACCTATTCATCAACCACCCTACAGGGTATCACATAAAGAAAAAGAAATTATTAGAGGTCAGGTAAAGGAAATGTTAGAATGTGGTATTATACGTAAATCAAGAAGTCCATGGGCCAGTCCGGTCGTATTAGTTTCTAAGAAAACGGGTGAGTGGCGTTTCTGCATAGACTATCGGAAAATAAATAAAATGATTAAAATGGATGCATATCCGTTACCTTTAATTGAAGATGTACTACCTTATCTAAATGGTGCCAAGTACTTTTCGGGCTTAGATTTATTTTCTGGCTACTGGCAAATTGAATTAAAAGAAAGTGATAAACCTATAACAGCATTCGTAACATTCGATGGTTTATATGAGTTTAATGTACTTCCGTTCGGTCTCACGTCTAGTCTTGCAATATTTCAACGTTGTATGGATCACATTTTAGCCGATTTGAAATGGAATATATGCCTAGTATATTTGGATGATGTGATTGTGAAAGGGGAGACATTTGAGGAATATCTGAAAAATTTACAAATAGTATTGAACCGTTTCAAAAAATTTGGTTTGAAATTGAAGCCCTCTAAATGCTCATTTGGATACAGATGCATTAAAATTTTAGGACATGTAGCCGGCGAAAAAGGCTTGTCACCAGATGAAGACAAAATTTTAGCAGTTTCAAATTTTCCAAAACCAAAAAATGTTAAAGATGTGCAATCTTTTATAGGGTTAACAAATTATTATAGGAAGTTCATAAAAAATTATTCTTGTGTGTTACAACCTTTAACATGTTTGACTAGAAAATCAGTAAAATTCAATTGGGGTGATAAGCAGCAATCGGCATTTGATAACTTAAAAGAGAAATTAGTGAATTATCCCGTACTGCGACATTTTTCGGATGAGCTACCAACAGAAATCCACACAGATGCAAGTAATCTCGGGTTGGGATGTGTTTTACTTCAAACGGAAAATAGGGAAACAAAACCGGTAGCTTACGCATCACGTAAGTTATCCGATGCGGAAGTAAAATATTGTGTAACGGAAAAAGAATGTTTGAGTATAGTGTGGGCAGTCAATTTCTTTCGTCATTTTTTATGGGGAAGAAGGTTTAAAGTGGTGACTGACCACCACGCTCTATGTTGGTTGCAGAAAAATAAGGATGTATCTGGTAGATTAGCCCGATGGGCAATTAAATTACAAGACTTCTCATACGAAGTTGTACACAAAAACGGGAAAAAACATACAGATGCTGATTCTTTAAGCAGAAATCCGGTTATGAAACCCGACAATTGTGACGGCTCTGAAATTCCAGTATTTCACTTAGAGAACTACGACATCGCGAATATCCAACGCAGCGATAAAAAATTGTGTGAAATTATATCTGCTTTAAGTAATGAAGGATCCGATGTCAGTAAACCAAGAATAACTAGGAGTTATCTACTCGAAGATAACGTCCTATACAAACAACATTATGCGACAAAAAATAAACTCTTAGTAATACCGGAGAGTTTGAAATTAGAAATCTGTAAAGGATTTCATGATGAACCCCTTTCGGGAGGTCATCTAGGTTTTGCCAAGACCTATAATAAAATAAAATACAAGTATTATTGGGATAACAAGCTCAAAGAGGTTGAAAATTACGTAAAGTCTTGCCGAGACTGTCAGTCTCGTAAAAGGCCACCTATGGCACCAGCCGGGTTAATGCAACCCATACGGGTTGGTCAGCCCTTTGAACGCATAGGAATTGACTTATGCGGCCCCTTTCCGAAAAGTTCCAGAGGAAACAAGTATATTTGTGCGGCGATTTATTACGCTACCAAATATGTAGAAGCTAAAGCAATCCCAACAGGGACGGCTTCAGACGTTGCAGAGTTTTTGGTAGAAAACATTATCTGTAGACACGGTTGCCCAAAAGAAATTTTGAGTGATCGAGGAAAATGTTTCACATCACAACTGGTGAAGGATTTGGTAAAAGGTATGGGGATCAATCCAACTTTTACTACAGCCTACCATCCTCGGACAAATGGTTTAGTAGAGCATTATAATGGTACAATGGCCACAATGCTGTCAATGTATGTAGCCACAAATCAACGAGATTGGGATACATATGTCCCATTAGTTACATTTGCTTATAATTCGGCAAAACAGGATACTGTCCCAGAGACGCCGTTCTTGTTAGTATACGGCCGGGAGGCCAAGTTGCCAATTGATGTATCCTTAGAGATTGACGGAGGTTACGATAGAACCTCGTCGGAATGGCTTGATAAGCTAAAGAAGACTAGAGAAGAAGTCTTGAATAGGATTGCGAAAGAGCAAGTAAAGCAAAAAGCTAGGTTCGATTTGAATCGTAGAAAAGTGGAATATTCCATAGGGGATAAAGTAATGGTATATACGCCTATTAGAAAAATGGGCAAGTCCACAAAACTTTTGCATCGTTATCATGGTCCATATGAGATAGTTGATAAATTGAATGAGTTGAATTATAAAGTTAAAATCAAGAAAGGTAGAATAGAAAGAATGGATACAATCCATATAGAAAGGTTAAAGGAGTTCATTCCCCGGGTTAATAACTAGTTTGTTTAATTTTTATGTCGACATTAGTTTTACTTTAGGTAAAAAATAATAAAGTACGCTTAAGCAATTTATTAGTCGAGTCAATAATAAGAAAATAAGAGTATTGTGCATTGGTAAGGTATTTTAAACTAACAGTACTGTGGTCTTGTACAATTTGAATATTGCTAACAATCCATTTTGTTGAGTATTCATAAAAGTATTTGCAACTAAGAAGTTTAATAGGCTAACCAAAGCTACCTCAGTTCGTTCCAGCCAACAAAGTTAGTAAGCTGAACAAAATGTACGCAATTTTTCTATTAATTATTTTCTATGGGATTAATCCAATGGACACTCCAGAATTTCACGTAGTTTCGGGAGTTTATTGGCAAGAGTTTAACGATTTTATTGCTTACGAATCAACAGTCCCTATTATGTATACAACCGACTTGCCGAATAAGGCCGTAATCAAAAGGAGGATTGATGTTAAAAACCAAATTTGCCGTAAAAATCCTGAAGGTCCAGCCTATCACGTCGCCTATCTACTGCACGAAATACATAATAACTATGATGCTCTCTATAAAACACTAGAAGAAGGTTTTGGCCGAGAAAAAGCAGCATTGGAGATCTTTCACCGCAGAACACGGGCCCTAGATTTTGTGGGGGATGCTCTAAACTGGTGTTGTGGAGTCCTGTCCACCCATTCGGCCGAACCGTTTTTTACAAATCAACAAAATTTGCAGAAAACTTTGGAGAAAATCAAATTTAGTGTAAGTTCCGATCATGAATATTTGAATAACATAACTGCCAATTTCAAAACATATGCTCGTGAAGTGGATAAATTCAATAAAGTATCTCTAAATTATATCGATAAAAATCTCGAAAGGATCCAAGGTATTGGAAATAAAGTTGTGAAGGAAGTTGACGAATTAGGGGTAGAATCAGAATTTTTATGGTATTCTTTGCTTAATGAGGCTATAAAACAGTTGCAAATATTGAAGATGCTAGATATTTCATTGATAATAGACCATTGTCGTGATTATAAAATACCAACCCAATTAGTACCAATAAATAAATTGAAAAATGACTTACGATCTTTAGAAAACTGCTTGGGTAATAGTAATTATGAATTAGCAATTCCAGTAGACGATATTGGAATGTATTTAAATAAAGACATTGCGGAATGTGTAGTCAGCGGGTCACAGGTAGCAGTAAAAATAAAAATTCCATTGAAATCTAAAGTCAACAAATATAAATTATATCAGGTAGCGTGTATTCCTTTTGCTTTCAATAACCAGACGTGTTCTATATGTGATGAACCAAAGATAGTTGCAAGGTCAGATAATCGAACTATGATAGTGGGTAAAGAAGCTCACTATTCTAAACATCAAAATTTAGTCTTCATTCCAAGGGTGTCAGAGAGATACTCGCTAAATCAAGAATGTTTATTTAAATTAGCCAACGGAGCAAAAGTATATGAAATAATTAACTCTTGTATATATTCATGTGTACACTCTTCAGCGGAAACCATATATCAGGTTCCGTCGGAAAAGTTCATATTGACTAATGCTTATGGCAGTTTAAATTTAAAATGTAGGAATGAAACAATGCGTCAAATTACACTTTCGCCAAGTTATCGAAGTGGATCATTTGAATTTGATATACCGTGTGACTGCACGTTGCATTTAGACGGAAAATTAATTGTTTCTAAATCTTACCCATGTGATTTCAATTCCATCAAAAATTTCAATTACAAACATATTGTCCCTGCATCTTGGACTAATTTAGAGTCCTTACAATTAGAAGCTATGATGAGTCACAATATAATAGAGACCATTCGGGCAAAATGTTTGTCTTTCAATTACGATACTACTGCACCACTGAAAGGATATTTCACATGGCGATCCTGCCAATTCTTACCTTGCCAATTCATACCAGTTAAGTTAGGGTATGTGTGAAGCAATTTGAAGAGAGAAATCGGTTCATCGCAAACAGAAGAAGGAGTAGTGGTTGCTCAAGCCGGTAATAGTGGCGGACAAAACATTTCAACGAACCCATCAACTTGAGATATTTTTGTACTTACCGGGACTGTATCAGTAGTGGCAATTATATAAAACCATAATAGCAATGAAATCGTGCTCAGGAGGCCAAAATTATCCGAAAACGAATATAAACTCGACCTTTTGATCAAATTCGTATATTTAATGATAAATATAATTTGTTTATAGTAAATTAGCAAATCTGTGGATATACATTTGACGATAATGACGATAAAATCGAACTCTGAATACCAAAATTATCCGAAAACGACCCTAAAGTCGGAGTTTTGTTCGAATTCATCTATTTTGTTAATAAATAAATTTTTTATAACAAGAAATAGTCTTTACTTAATCAAAAACGGTCAAATTTTGAATTGTTCAGGAGTGTTTATTTAATCTCAAAAATGAGCTAATTAAATTGTTTATTTATTGTTTATAAGCAATATAAACAATTTTCGCAACTTTATTTGTGGTAACCTTTTTTTTGATGACATTCTGAAGAGAATGCACTTTGTCTCATCAAAATCCATCCATTTCTCAAGGATTTAGGGGTTTGGCCTATTTTTATACCCATTCGACTGCATTATAAAGAAGAGCATGGAATTTCCAACAAAAAAGTCCCGATTCATTTTGACGAGAGCCCTGGACTGACGGAAAACACTTCTTATTAATATCAACATTCAATTTCAAATTAATATTAAGCATTCATACTATTTCTGGACAATTCCTTATGTATTCCTTCCAGCTATGGAAGCTAGGAGATAACTATCAATATAATTGTAATATATTATATTAAGTATAAACGAAGTGACCTGTTGGTCTTATATTTTTACATAAAAGAAAACTCAATTAAATACTTATATTTCAGCTCATTTTGTCTTCAGATTACAGACAAAGAACCTAAGAATGAAATTATTTGTTAATAATATTCAAATCACTGTATTGTGATATTGGAAGGGCTGGTCAATAAATGACAATCTGTGAACTTAGAGAAAAAAGACTGAAATAGAATTATTTATCATATGGGTATATGGCGAGATGCAGTGACCATTCTCATTTTTCTCATGATTTTTAAATCTCTAATATTCTGACTAGATTCATTGCAAATGTCGGTAATTAGTTCATTTTCTCGTTTGATAACATTTTTTAGTTCACACATTTTTCTCGATAACAATAATGTTGTATCATATTATCGTTAGATTCCTTAGTGTTCTCGCATGTGAGAATATTTATTGAAGAATCACATATACTACAGTTCCATTGTTTCGCGATTTTTCTTTCTCGAATTTTATGTAAATTTTCAATAGATAAATTTACACATTTCAAATGGAAACTTTTCTCACATTTTAGACAACTTATAACGTCTTCGTATCTGGTAATTTCAATTTCACAAACGGAACACGTAACTTCACACACGTTCTCACTCGGCGCCATGCTAGAACATCATTGTATTTTATTCTTTTAATTTGGATTTTGGTCTTTATAATGTTCAGACTGAATCTACAAATTTTATTTTGCCTTGAGGATTATATTAGATCAAGTTTCGCCATATAAAAGGTAGAAATTGATCAGATCTGCAGTTTGTAACGAAGTTCCTAAATTCTACATCAATGTTATAGATTGTCGATTGAGGCATACGCATATTACTTATAATTCGAAGTGATTGAATATTCTAAATCGTCATAAATGCGTATATAGAGGTAGAATCCAAAAGTTCCGCATATATAAATCGTCATAAGGTAATCAATAAAAGTATTATCCGGTGTAACCATTTGCATTTTAAAAGTCATATTTGTTTTCGTTCAATTCATAAATCGTGTACAGTGAATTCCATTCAAATCGTAGTAAAACCGTGTCATTGTCAGATAACGAAACAAGCGTCATAGGTAAAAAATCAGGTTTTCACCAATTCCTCGCCGGCGAGGATATACCGGAGCAGAATGTCCACTAGCTGGGAGCATATAAAAGCCAGTCGGTGGCTGCGGAAGAGAGTCGAGTTTAGACAGTCTTACCGAACAAGACAAAATTTGAGAAACCGAAGCTTAACCGTAAAACTAACAAAACCGAAGTAATAGTCAGGTAATTACAAGTCCACTTAAAACCGAGAATCTCACCGTTTCCTCAATTGAGTTTAAAATATTGATTTTTCATTATTAAAGAGAGATGAAACAAAGGTATTGTATCGTGGTGACCGATCGTGTTTCGGTTGAATGAATAAATTTAAAGGTGAAGTTAACACCAGTTCAGGTTTTCGGGAACCAACGTCTAATCGCTGGAGGTGGCTGTATTTCTAGCGCGACTACCCTGGGGTACAGTCATTAAAGGTGAAAGGGCGGGAAGTCCTGACAACTGATTAGGTGATAATTTCTATTATATCATTTATAGTGGTGCGAAGATCACTGTCTGACGAAACGGGCGGGCGAACTTTCGGATCTAAAAAGGGCAGAATTTCTAGCCCGACTACCCTGGGGTTCTGTCTGAAGTAAGTGAAGGGTACGTCCCAGCAACGTCAACAGACGGTAGGTTGGTTACACCATTTCCGCGAATTGGGAACTTGCAGTCTGACGAAACGGGCGGGCGAACTTTCGGATCTGAAAAGGGCAGAATTTCTAGCGCGACTACCCTGGGGTTCTGTCTGAAGTAAGTGAAGGGTACGTCCCAGCAACGTCAACAGACGGTAGGTTGGTTAAACCATTTCCGCGAATTGAGAACTTGCAGTCTGACGAAACGGGCGGACGAACTGTCGGATCTGAAAAGGGCAGAATTTCTAGCGCGACTACCCTGGGGTTCTGTCTGAAGTAAGTGAAGGGTACGTCCCGGCAACGTCAACAGGCTGCCGGTTTTTTTTTTCCGTCGGTATAGTAATTAATATTGTCTGAAGTTGAGGATTGCGAAGCAACACTCTTTGTTCTCTCTCTCGGCAGTAGATATTTTAGGACTGGCCTGTAACAAGGCGTATATTAGTTGAGAAAACTGAATGAGATTTATGCATTAGATTTGCTTGTTGCTTTACCAATATTGCTAGTGTTTTCCCGACCGGAGCTTATTACTCGCCGTACAAATACCCGCTTTGCACGCTTTGGTGTTCGTAGTTTCTTTTTAAGACTTAGCCTAATTCCCCGGCTTAATAGTTAAGAACGCTTTCGCTAGTATTCCCCGCTTACGTCCCGTTGGTGTTGGTTATTAATAACTGTAACCCTACCTGAATAAATGTTTGAATAACCTTAGTTATATATTAGTGATATATTATATCTTCTCTGTACTATCCCAATTGAGAAATAACCCAGAACCCTACGAGTGGTAAGTAAAATCTACAACTCAGTAGCTACTTCGAGTCATCTCGAGAACTTTGACCCCTGGAATTTATTTCTTCACTGAAGTTGCCCTGGCACAGGCTGTTTAACGCAGTCAGAAGAGACCGTCACCACAGAGAACTCTTCCGGGGAGTAAACCTCGCTAACAAAATCTGGCGCTCGAGACGAAATACCGAAAAGTAGGTTACAAAATGGCGCCCGCGAGCAGGGACTTTTGAAAATTTACCGAGAGGGAATTTTATTTTTTCTTATTCCGAAAAGTGCATTGTTGAATAATTCATTGCAATTGAACCGGTAGTCCGTTTTGAATGAAATTTCAGAAATAGTGTGACAGAAAAACAAGCTTCAAGTCCCCGACGTTTCGAATACGTTTTCGATCCATCCCCAGGAGTTTGTTTTTGAATTTTGGAAATTTGGGAAAGTTTCGACAGAAACTTGTTCCCCGTGCTCACCAAGGTTGTTTGGTGAAATTAGTTTTTCGATCCACCTCCATGTTTAAGGGGAAACATCAAGTTTTTAACAGAGAATCTGACTGAAAAATCGATTGTTCCGTGAGGTGTAGAATTGTTAACTACACCTCAGTGTTTTGCCCAAACTTTGATTTTTACACATATTTTGCCCTTTGATTTTCCCAGTCAACCTTAACCCGGATTGGGCAAGTCGTAGCTCCTTTCCAAGTAAATCGATACCAAGGAAGCCGTTGGTAACATTTTTGGGCGGACAGGCCAAACCGTTTTGGAGTTACCTCCCCAAATCGAAGTTACATTTCCCAAATTGGGGCAAGTGATTCGATTGCTTCTGCCTTATTGGAAGGAAGGTGTGGACTGGTTTTGGTTACCGCATCCTCTTCCGTTACCTACCCCCGAACAAAATAATTTATTTTTGGGGTTGAGATTTCTGATTCCGAATTTGATTGGATAAAATGGAGTTCCCTGGGTATACTAGTGCCATACCTAAGGTGCCGCAGGCCACGCCGAGCAATATTGAAGAAATGGTAGCTCATTTTGACGAAATGGCCCAATCGTGGTCAACTGGAGAGGACAGTCAAACAGAAGCAACTGGAGTAGACTCAAAAGTCAGCTGGGTCTATTTATTAAAGAAGGAACAGCTTCAGGAAATCCTGAACAATTACAGTATTGATAATACTGGAACCACCGATGATTTACGTAGGAGATGCGTAAGAGGGATCCGCAAAGGTACGATACGCCCTCCCCGTGGGATACTAGACGCTCTAGCTAGTACCAAGGCATCTCTTACAAAGGCGATATCTACAGAAGCAGCATTGAACACAACACCTACATTCAGCCCTGCAGGTGTTGCGTCAAGACCGCCAACGAGGAGTACACCGATCGTTCAGCCCTCCCATTGGACAACTACATTCACCACAAATACGGTGACATTCACCAGCACCATATCAACCACGTCACCACCAATGCAGATTACAAATCATTTTTCTCCGCCGAATGCTATGACTTATTCAAGTTATAGTAGGACCCCGCCGTCGTATGTGATACCACCGTGGATGCAAGCACCGACCGTTCCGCGAATACCGACAGTTCCGCAAGCCCCTAAGGTTCCGCATGAACCTAATATTCCGCAAATACCTGCACACGATGTTCCGGTTACTACACAACAAGGGTACAGCATTCCGGTGCCCCCTGTTCAGCAACTACCGGGATATAATTTTCAAGCACCGAACAGTGCTCCAAGACTACATCAGTATCGACTGCAGTTCAATGGAACGTCAGACCCGGCTACATTCTTGGAAAGATTAGACGAGATTGCGATGCAGTTAAATACACCGAAAGATGCATTACTGCTATCATTACCGGAAGTTTTAGAAGGAACCGCACTATTATGGTACCGCAATAACCGTGGACGTTGGGCCACGTTTGCTGAATTCCAGAGGGACTTTACTCTATTTTTCATGGATCCCAACTATCACATTGATTTGAAGGTTCAAATCAGTCGCCACCATCAAAGAGGAAATGAACCCGCCGCTGCATACGTTGTGGATATGCAGACGTTAATAAGGAGGCATGGTGCCATGACTGCCGAACGTGAATTATTTTGGTTACACCGAAATTTATTACCTGATTACAGACAGTTTATCCGACAAGGAACTTTCAACAACGTGTCGTCGTTGATGCTCCAGGCAAAGGAGTTCGAGAATCTGCAAGCTGAACAGAAACTGATGCAGAAAAGGGCATTTCCGATGCCAGTGAGGGCACAAATGCCGAGTCCGATAGTGAAAATTCTGAAACCACAGGGTCGGCAACCCGTATCTGAACCAGTCAAGTCTGGGGAACCGAATATCCCTGCGTCGACTTGTTGGGATTGTGGCCTACGTGGCCGCTATAAGACGCAGTGTCCTACCAGACCGAAGGAAATTGTCACGCAGACCATGTCCTGTTGGAGGTGTGGACAAACCGGACATAGTCGGAATAATTGTAGGAATCCACCTAAATTATTCTGCTCTAGATGCCGCCGCCCCGGGATAATGTCACGCAACTGCCCTTGCAATAATCTGGGAAACGCCCAGGGGACTAGCAACGAGGGCTATGCAGATTCCCGTTGTGAGAGCCTCGATAAAGGATGAAAAGCAAACTCATCTCGCGACAGTTGGTACCATTGCTCTGGATAAGGAATCTGTCACGACAGGAAAATGTGAAAATACCACCGTATGTCCTAGAAGATTAACCGTAAAGTCTTCTGACGGTAATCTTCCGCCCACCGCCGCTACTAAGAGTTCACAGAATGTTGAAACCGCAGATACCGTGCGTAATCCAAACTCACCTAATACCCGTGAAAATTTAGGTGCAGATCACTCTGCTGTTCCGCGATGTGCCCAACCGTTTATTATGCGAGATAACATAGAAACCCCTAATTCGATAAATTTTCCGAATTTAGAAAAAGAAATTATTCCAGGCCCATGTGTGAACTCCGAAAGAATTATTTTCAAAAATACCGCTGTTATATCTTTTGCCGAAAACCGACCCTTTATAAAAGTGGTGAAATTGAAGCCGAGTTTGTACATTTACCCACATTATTACCCGATATCGTGATAGGAATGGAAATTCTAAGTTCAGGGCTGTTTTCACTGCATCTACCGTCCGCCAGTGTGTATTTTAATGACAATTTGATACCGAGCAATGTAGATCAGGACACCGATTCGAAGAGTATTTTCCGAGAAACCGATTCAGTTGTTTTACCGAAATCAAAATTAGTTAAACACGTGCACTTTTGGGACGAACAGGATGCCCATCTTGCTACTTTGTCCGCAGTGGAACAGGGAAAATTAAACCGATTTTTAGGAACTGAACTTCCGTTATTTCAGAAGATTCAGGGAACCACACCATTGGTACAACATGAAATCAAGTTGACGAAGAAGGATCCGATCAAACAGCGTTACCGACCGCAAAATCCGAGGATGCAGGCAATTATAAACGAGGAAGTTGACCGAATGCTAGCCGAGAAGGTTATCGAACCTTCTAGCAGTCCGTGGAGTTCACCCGTGGTGGTGGTGAAAAAGAAAGATGGCAAGCCGAAGTTTTGCATAGATTTCCGGATGATTAATAACATTTCCGTGAAAGATGCTTACCCTCTTCCGTATATCAGTGCCATACTGGATAAACTTCGTAGGGCCCGTTACATCTCCAGCATAGATTTGAAGCAAGGTTACTGGCAGATACCGCTGTCACCGGAAAGTAAACCCATCACGGCATTCACTGTTCCAGGCCGAGGTTTATTTCAATTTAAAGTTATGGCGTTCGGATTGCACTCCGCGCCGGCACTTTCCAACGATTAATGGATGCCATCATCGAACCGGAAATGGATCCTCATGCATTCCCATACCTAGACGATATTATCGTTATGGGAGATTCGTTTGAAGAACACTTGGCCAATTTGAGAGAAGTTTTCCGACGATTACGCCAAGCCAACTTAAAGATCAATCCAGAAAATTGTCAGTTCTGCCGTACGTCTCTCAAATATTTAGGACACGTCGTTACCGCCGAAGGTATTCATACTGACCCGGATAAAATAGAAGCTATTATGCAAATTCCCAGCCCGTCAACTGTAAGAGGCCTCCGTCGTTTTTTGGGAGTCGCTTCTTGGTACCGTCGATTCATACCCTCATTCTCACAGGTTGTAAGTCCGTTGACCAGCTTATTGAAGAAAAACCGTCGTTGGAACTGGGGTGATGAACAACAAGCAGCATTTGACAAATTAAAGGTCATGTTGACGAGTGCCCCCGTGTTGGCTTGTCCTGATTTCAGCCGACAATTTACCCTACAGACCGACGCCTCTGATATAGAAATTGCGGCGGCGCTGACGCAAAACATAGAGGGAACGGACCGGATCATTGCCTACGCCAGTCGAACTCTGGCACCGGCCGAGAATAACTATTCCGTTACCGAAAAAGAATGTTTGGCAATTGTATGGGGCATTAACAAAATGAGACCATATTTAGAAGGCTACCGATTTATCGTTCTGACTGACCATCAGTCGTTACGATGGTTACATTCTATCAAAAGTCCTAGTGGAAGATTGGCCCGTTGGAGCATTTTCCTGCAACAATATGATTTTGAAATCAAATACCGAAAAGGAGTGCCAAACCGTGTTGCAGACACCCTCTCTCGAGACCCTTTACCGTGTGGAGTTACGACCAGGGAAAGCCGGGATTTGTGTGTACTGGAGGTTCCAGTTTCTTGTAATTGGTATAATTCCAAGAAAAATAAAGTAAAGGAAAATCCCACTGCCTTTCCCGACTACTGCATCCGCGATAACCGTTGATACAGACATTTCTGGGATTCAAATGATTTAACTGAACCTGATATGTCTGACCCATGGAAAGTTTGTGTTCCTAAGCCGCAACGTAAGGCTGTATTAGAAGAAAATCATGATGCACCGACCGCTGGACACATGGGGGTTGCGAAAACCATATCCCGTATATCCCATAGTTATTATTGGCCGGGGATGTTTCGCGACATAGCTCGATACGTCAGAGGGTGCTTGCATTGTCAGAGATATAAAATTTTGCAACAGCAACGACCAGGACATATGCAACCGTCCCTCAACCGCTACCCATGGAATACCGTCAGCATTGATCTGGTAGGACCCTTGCCTAGGTCAAGTAAAGGGAACTCGTATATCCTGGTAATGCAGAACCGATTCACTAAGTGGGTGCAGTGTAAACCCCTCCGCAAAGCTACCGCGAAATCCGTCCGTGAAGCGCTATATACCGAAATCATTACTAGGTTTGGTTGTCCCAAAACTATAATATCAGATAACGGAACACAGTTTGAAAGCCGCATCTTCAAAAATATGCTGAAGGAGTTAGGTATTCGACACCGATTAACACCGCCATATACACCGCAAGCTAATCCGGTAGAAAGAACAAACAAAACCATAAAAACGATGATATCCCAATTTTGTGAAACCGACCACAGAAAATGGGATCATTACATGTCCGAATTTATGTTCGCCCTTAATACAGCCCGTCATGAAAGCACTGGTTTCACACCAGCCTTTTTGAATTTCGGTCGCGAATTGGTGATACCTCCCGGAGTAAATCGCGGTCAACCGACCGATGTCAATTTTAATGAAGTAAACTTACGGGATGATCCCCAAGAAATTAACAAACACGTTAATCTTGTAGGGAAACTAGATGAAGTGTTTCAATTAGTCCGGATTAACTTAGCTAAAGCTTTTTCGCGGCACAGCAATTACTATAACCTACGTCGCCGGGATTGGAGATGTCGGGTAGGGGACCGGGGGATGAAAGTGGAACATCATTTGTCATCCGCTTCACGTAACTTTGCAGCTAAGTTAGCACCGCGTTATTCAGGGCCATATACCGTGACTAGGGTAGTCTCACCGGTCGTGTATGATTTGAAAGATGACACCGGCAAGAGGGTAGAGCATACCCACATAAAGGATCTGAAGCCTTTCCATTCTAGATCTGAACATGAACCGTGCCAATAGGAAAGCCCGTAAGATGATCCCTATAATGGAGCTGCATCCACTGGCCGCTGAAGGTCGAGAGAAGCAGGCAAGGCTGGAAGACCGCAGGCAGAAGGCGAAAGATTTGACCAGGCTATATCAACAAGTACAACCTCTATTCATCCTAGGAAAAGATCCCGTACCGTATCCGTAGAAACGCAGACCTCCGTAAACACCAAGGAAGCGGAAATACAATGTGATTTAATTAATAACCGATGTTGCAACCGAAGATATTTGTGTCGTGGACGTTACCGTCATTAAACAAATAAAGTCCGCCCTAACCGAACCGTACCGCAACAAATCAGTTTTGGAAGACCGTTTTTTTTTATTTTTGGAAAGAAGATCAGTTTTGGGAGACCGTTTTTTTTTTATTTTTGGAAAGAAGATCAGTTTTGGAAGACCGCTTTTTTCTATTTTTGGAAAGAAGATTTTAGTTTTGGAAGACCGTTTTTTTTTTATTTTTGGAAAGGAGATTTTAGTTTGGAAGAAGTTAATTTTTTTTTGGAAGAAACCATATATTTGAAGATTTTCATGGAAGAGCATGGAAGTTAATGTTTTGTTTTTGTACAAATGCCTAATTCGATTTATGTAAGCCAACGTTGAACGAAAAAAAAAATATTTTTTTTTTCTTTTGGAAGTAAGGGGGGAATGTAACGAAGTTCCTAAATTCTACATCAATGTTATAGATTGTCGATTGAGGCATACGCATATTACTTATAATTCGAAGTAATTGAATATTCTAAATCATCATAAATGCGTATATAAAGGTAGAATCCAAAAGTTCCGCATAGATAAATCGTCATAAGGTAATCAATAAAAGTATTATCCGGTGTAACCATTTGCATTTTAAAAGTCATATTTGTTTTCGTTTAATTCATAAATCGTGTACAGTGAATTCCATTCAAATCGTAGTAAAACCGTGTCATTGTCAGATAACGAAACAAGCGTCATAGGTAAAAAAGCAGGTTTTCACCAATTCCTCGCCGGCGAGGATATACCGGAGCAGAATATCCACTAGCTGGGAGCATATAAAAGCCAGTCGGTGGCTGCGGAAGAGAGTCGAGTTTAGACAGTCTTACCGAACAAGACAAAATTTGAGAAACCGAAGCTTAACCGTAAAACTAACAAAACCGAAGTAATAGTCAGGTAATTACAAGTCCACTTAAAACCGAGAATCTCACCGTTTCCTCAATTGAGTTTAAAGTATTGATTTTTCATTATTAAAGAGAGATGAAACAAAGGTATTGTATCGTGGTGACCGATCGTGTTTCGGTTGAATGAATAAATTTAAAGGTGAAGTTAACACCAGTTCAGGTTTTCGGGAACCAACGCCTAATCGCTGGAGGTGGCTGTATTTCTAGCGCGACTACCTTGGGGTACAGTCATTAAAGGTGAAAGGGCGGGAAGTCCTGACAACTGATTAGGTGATAATTTCTATTATATCATTTATAGTGGTGCGAAGATCACTGTCTGACGAAACGGGCGGGCGAACTTTCGGATCTAAAAAGGGCAGAATTTCTAGCGCGACTACCCTGGGGTTCTGTCTGAAGTAAGTGAAGGGTACGTCCCAGCAACGTCAACAGACGGTAGGTTGGTTACACCATTTCCGCGAATTGGGAACTTGCAGTCTGACGAAACGGGCGGGCGAACTTTCGGATCTGAAAAGGGCTGAATTTCTAGCGCGCCTACCCTGGGGTTCTGCCTGAAGTAAGTGAAGGGTACGTCCCAGCAACGTCAACAGACGGTAGGTTGGTTAAACCATTTCCGCGAATTGAGAACTTGCAGTCTGACGAAACGGGCGGACGAACTGTCGGATCTGAAAAGGGCAGAATTTCTAGCGCGACTACCCTGGGGTTCTGTCTGAAGTAAGTGAAGGGTACGTCCCGGCAACGTCAACAGGCTGCCGGTTTTTTTTTTCCGTCGGTATAGTAATTAATATTGTCTGAAATTGAGGATTGCGAAGCAACACTCTTTGTTCTCTCTCTCGGCAGTAGATATTTTAGGACTGGCCTGTAACAAGGCATATATTAGTTGAGAAAACTGAATGAGATTTATGCATTAGATTTGCTTGTTGCTTTACCAATCTTGCTAGTGTTTTCCCGACCGGAGCTTATTACTCGCCGTACAAATACCCGCTTTGCACGCTTTGGTGTTCGTAGTTTCTTTTTAAGACTTAGCCTAATTCCCCGGCTTAATAGTTAAGAACGCTTTCGCTAGTATTCCCCGCTTACGTCCCGTTGGTGTTGGTTATTAATAACTGTAACCCTACCTGAATAAATGTTTGAATAACCTTAGTGATATATTATATCTTCTCTGTACTATCCCAATTGAGAAATAACCCAGAACCCTACGAGTGGTAAGTAAAATCTACAACTCAGTTGCTACTTCGAGCCATCTCGAGAACTTTGACCCCTGGAATTTATTTCTTCACTGAAGTTGCCCTGGCACAGGCTGTTTAACGCAGTCAGAAGAGACCGTCACCACAGAGAACTCTTCCGGGGAGTAAACCTCGCAAACAAAATCTGGCGCTCGAGACGAAATACCGAAAAGTAGGTTACAAGTTTTGAAGATCTTTTATGTAATTATCAATCACACACACAGTTTCTTCCGTTTAGTTCTTCACTATTTCCTATATATGTTCCATTGAATATTTCCCCCATGTATAATACTTGTCATAAGAGGAATGCAATTATCGAAAAATTACAGCGGTAATTGCACTGCGGAGCGATAATTGCACTGCGAAAACATCCCGTCGGCATGACACCAATAACAACAACACTGACTGACAATACTGATAAATGTCAAATATACTTCAAAAAGTGAAAAAATGTCGGGGTTTGGTGAGTGGTCCATACAATCTATTGAGGAAAATGTAGTTGAAAGTGAATCAAAAAATACCAAATCCAACAGACATTATATATGGCGACAATTCATGGATTTTTGCAAGGCCAAAGGATATTTCCTGGACAAAGAGATGTCTATAATCGTACTGGCAAGAATATTAACGGAGTGAGCATTCAATATGCGCAAGCAGAATGGTCAGGAATATAAGGACTTCACAATAAAGACAATCTGGAATGTTACCGCAAAATTATTGATGGAAAAGTATTACAAGGAGTATGGTATTATTTTTAATCCGTTCACCGATATTGAATTTAAATCAGCAAGGGACGCTAAACAAACTAAGAGAAAGCAACTCCAAACGATGCCCGAGAAAAGAAAGGAGAGTTCAGTGTTTCTCAAAGGTGACGAATACAGAAATTTGGTTCAGAATTGTGACGAAGAGACACCAGATGGATTGCAAAAAAAGTTATTTTTCGTTTTTGCTTTTGAGTTAGCTTGGCGTGGTGGAGAAGGTAGCAAGTGTTTAACGTCATTCTTCAAGGAAGAAGAGAATAATAATGGTGAAAAGACGGGAAGAATAATTTATAATCCCATTTTTTCAAAAACAACACAAGGCGGGGAAAAACCGTGTGTTCCATTAAAATGGTTAATTAGGAATAAAACGAATTCTGATTTGTGTCCCATACGATTATACAAAAAATTTTTGGAGAAGCGGGAGGGAATTGAGTCAGATCGACTCTTTATTTCTGTAAACCCCTCTTGGAAGTCATGCAGAGCATGATATGAGAATATTCCTGTAGGAAGAAATACAATGAGCTCTTGGACAGCCCAACAAGCAGCAAAAATTGGCCTGGATACAAAAAAAGTGAAGCTAACTAATCATTCGATATGGTCTACAGCTGTCTCAAGTTTAGCAAAAAAAGGCGTCGGTGAGGAGCAGCTTATTAAAATTACCGGCCATTCGACCACTAAATCCATTACACCGTATCTGCAGTTAGACGAAGGTCACCATGAAGAAATAGTTGAAAGAATGCGTGGAAATGAAGTAGCACCGCAACTAAGTTTTGCGTCGAATTCCGATAATGTGTCAGCTGCAGCTCTTAATGCGCCTGTATCGGGTCCATCCAGTCGGAAAACCAAAAACTTTTACAACTTCATGTTCAACTATAATTCTTGTAATTTTTAATTTGTGTGTTTGAAATAAAATTGTTTAAAATCGTGTCTAGCACAATTTTATTGATAGTCTTTGTCAGTAAGTAGATTCTGTGATTTTTCACAGAAAAAAATCAATACTTATTTCTTTATTCGTGAAATATTCCATTGAATTACACTCGTGCATAAAAATGACCAGATAATTTTACATTCAAGCATGTTATCTTATAAAAATTGCACTCCGTTATTTTCATATTTTGTAAAAGAGCCCTCCTCCTTCGTACTCGGGCTCTTTCGCCAAAATATGAAAAAAATCTCGTGCAATTCTTAGATAACACGCTTTCTTGCAAAATTATCGGTAATTTTCATGCAATTGTGCAATTATAACCGATAAGTGCATCAAAGAGAACCCGATAATTACCGTCACGTCATTTCAATCTATCAAATCTCTAAAAATGGAGATAACAGAAGGTAAACAAAGAACCTAAGAATGAAATTATTTGTTAATAATATTCAAATCACTGTATTGTGATATTGGAAGGGGTGGTCAATAGATGACAATCTGTGAATTTAGAGGAAAATGGATTAAAATAGAATTATCCATCATATGGGTATATGGCTTAATGTAGTGACCACTCTCTCGTTCTGAAAGGGTACCTTCTTCCTCAGACTGCTCTTCTTCAGTGGTCGGTGGGGAAGCCATCAGGGAAGACGCGGCAGTCTTCACATGCGATGTTGCAATTTAGGACAGCGTACCTGCAGCCGCGCACCTTGCTTGACATCCTGTATATAAACAAAAAATCGTGTTGAGGATGAAATCTGAGACAGGATTGTCAGAAGGTGACTGTTTTTCGCCATCCCAGAAGTTCAGATGGAACTGGAACACCACAACAATTGTTGTACTTGCTGGTATCGCCTTGAAAGACTGCAACCTTCCAGTAGCATCTTCGGTTGGAGGGAAAGAAGCATGGTTTGGTTTTATTTTTTCAGCATTTCCCTGAAAATAAATGATTTGGAGAAGTGTTGTTTGAGGTAGCTACATACCCTGGCAGGAAAAATGTCTTGTCTGCCTTAGCCACCTATTCTTGAATCGAAAGTTAACACTTCTGGGAAATACAACCCTTAATTTTGCTGTAGCAACTTGATAAACCTAATTTTAAATATGATCTTACAGCTCATTTTTTCAGACTTACTGTGAGGAAAAGACTTTGGCTTACACCTTGCCAATGTCTGGTTTCGCAAAAGATCAATGGATTCACCTACAATTACGTTGTCACGAGATGATTGAGTTAGCAGAAACCTAGAATAGCTTTTTCGAAGTGAACTGAGATCATCTTCATCAGTCCAGTTTTGTTCCGAGAATTGGGAGTATCGTTCACTTGCGATATTATAGTGAGAGTCCATGCTGTACTGCAAATTCAGTGTTGTCAGCGGTAGAATAACCATCAAAGACAACAGTGTAATTCTGGCTTCCATAATATATTTTGATGTAACTGACGCAAGCGGTGCAGATGATGTCTAATCCCCATGTTGCCCTATAAAGGGGAAACCGTCATCCAGGACAAAGTGTTAGAATTTGAATTCATGTTGATTGTTAAAGGAGTGAATAATTGATGTTTATTTTTAACTTTTTCGCATTCCTCCACCCGTGAAAGGAAATTGAGGTAACTCGTACTCTGAACAATCTACCAAGTCTGACCGATTCTCTTTGACGATAGCGCGATTGTTCGAAAAATATTCAGAGGATCAGTAAATTGCAGTCTTTCGAGTGTGTACTGCTTCCAATGAAATCTTCACAGGAGCTAATTACAGCACTTTGTTCGCGCCAATTCAACATCCGCATCCACATGAGTTTTGTGCTCCCTTTCCTAGTTGAATATTTTGCAAGTTCGCCCATTTTGGGGCCGGTTATTTCGGAAACTATTGAAGCTAGACAAAAATATCTTCTTTCTTGGAAATGTTATGCTCTTCAATAACATCATAAATATGTCTTTCACAAATCTGCTAGCCTTCGAGATATTTATGAAAATTGAAGAGGTGATCTTAAAATCAAGATGGCGTTGGCCGCCTTTCAACTTCCACCGGCAATATGTGTTATTACCAAAATTGGTATTTATAATTCTGAAACGGTCCTGATTTTATGAGGTGATGTACCATCTCGTAGGAAGAATCGATTTCTTGCCTCAATTAAGGATAGATTGTCCATAAATTCCTCAAGGTTTTTCTGATTCAATATTTCGTTTAGTACCGTTGGCCTTCAATATTTTCTTGATATATGTGATACGGTTGAACAAGATTGTTCTATAGAGAACACCAAACACTAGAACCAAAACTTCCGTGGAATCGATCGTCGACAGTACGGTGATGATTCATATCAGACCAATAGTGCTCGTTGTGGCTGTTGAAGGTTCTAGCAATTCTAATGTAGACTTCGTCTCTCCAAACTACATTTCTAGACAATAATGGATCTTGTTGACATTTTTGACGATACCATATGCAAAACTCCAATCTTCGTTCGAAATAAGTTGGTTGTTTCCTTATTGTAGGTTTGAATTCAAAATACACAAAGCTTGACGTCTTGAAATTCCATTGTCAGCTTCAATCTGACTACTTGAAATTGAAGGATTTGCAACAAAGATTCAAATTACAGATGTACTAGTTTCTTCAGCATCTTCAATATTGTAATTTATTGGTATTGGCTAGTTGAAGGATCCTCAATTAATAAGATTTCCTTTTAACTTCTTGAGAATAGCTTTATTAGGTCGTCTTCTTTCTGGACAGTGATTTGAATATATTTCCGTTGCAATATCATAATTTTAATGTAAGGTAATGATTATATTAATATTACTTTGAATAAAGCTTTCTAACATATCAAATTTCTCGTGATCTTCACTTTTACGATTAAATGAATTAATTGTTAATTAATTAATTGTTATTGATGCGATGGCGATGGCAGGCAGTAGTACAGTAATCGATGGTGATCCCGTAAATTGCTATTTTAAGTGTAAAATAACGTTTGAAGATGTTAAAAGTATCATTCAGTGCACAACGTGTAACCAATACTATCATGGGAAATGCGGAAACGTGGATATGAGAGGTTCTCGTATGAAAAAATCGTCCTGGAAGTGTGAAAATTGTGACACGCTGAGTGAGTTTAAATTAACAGCAGAGGTAAACAAACCGGAACGCATAAGGAAACGTAGCCGTACCGATGATGCTCTTGATGTCGACGTTGCCACAGCTAGTGAAATTTCTGGGATGATAAATTTCTTAGTAAAGAAAATGAAGGAGCTGAGCGATAAAGTGGATTTACTGTTGATGGAGAATGGTAACCTTAAGGCTGAAATTGCTAGTTTAAAAGAAATTAAGAAGCAACAAATAAAAGTGATTAGCTCTAAGGGTACTGATGCATTCCCGGCGATGTCGTCGTCTTATGCTCAGGCCCTCATCAACGACTACAAAGTACTGGTTGTTAAACAGAAGGGCCAAGAAAGGGATGCTCTGAAAGTCAAGGAGGATATAAGAAAAAAGATGAATCCCGCAGATATTGGTGCTGGATTAACTCTAGGAAAACCCACTAAAAATGATGGAATCATTATTAAAAATCGAAATCGAAATTTATGTGATACTCCTGATAGAAAAATAAAAATACTAAGGAAAACCAAAGTTGAAAACAACAAATTTACCTTAATACTTGAAGTGGATGCCAGTACATATAGTATTTTTATAGAAAGGGAGAGAATAAACATAGGATGGAACCGTTGTGTAATCTTCAATGATTATGGCATAAGAAGGTGTTTTAGATGTTGTCAGTATGGCCATATGGTCAAGGACTGCGAGCAAAATAAAGTATGTGCTAAATGTAGTGGGAATCACGATGCGAAGGAGTGTGATGTGAACTGTATAAAATGTGCAAACTGTGTCATGTCGAAAAGGAAATATGGTCTCACTTTGGATATCAACCATGTTACTTGGGACTTAAACAAATGTCAATCCTACAAAAAAATAGTGGAAATCCAGCGATGTAAGTACATTGAATAGCAATTAGACATTACTGCTGTTGATAAGTGTAGCATTGTGTATTTTAATTGTCAGGGTTTTCTAAATAATAAAGATCACATTGTGTTATTAGCTAATGATTGGAAACCTAAAACAATATTTCTGAGTGAGACACATGTATTACCTGATATCGAATTGTGTGAATTATATATTGAGGGGTACAAATTAGAGCAATGCACTACCAACAACAACAGAACAGGGGGGGTTATGTCCTTAATACGTTGTGATATTAAATATAAGATTTCAACTATTCAATGTGTTGAAAACTATGTATGGCTGTTATCCCTGGAAATGTCCCTGTCTAGTTTGATGTATTTGTGCTCAGTTTTATACCATCCGCCTCAGAAAGAGGATACTAAATTTACAGATTTTTTAAATAATTATTTTGATCAGATTAGTGAATTTATTGGTATAAATATTCTAATGGGCGATTTTAATTTTGATTTACTAAAAAATTCTTTTTATAGCAATAAAATATCAAATGTTATTTACACAAATGGATTTTATCAAATTGTCGAAACTCCTACTAGAATAGTCCCCAGTAGCCAAACATTAATAGACTATATCGTGACAAATAATAAGAATCTTCAGTATGAAGTTCACCATACACCTAAAATAAGTGACCATTCAATTCTCTCAATTACACTTCCTCAAAAAAAAAAAACACAAAACAAGAACATAATAACATTCCAGAGGTCCTTTAAAAATTATGATTCCAATAAACTTCAACTAGAATTATATAATTCTGCTTGGGACAATAATGTTTCTGATGTAAATGTCTTAGCCACTTTTTTCATTGGAGATATTGAAAATATAATAAATCGTATGTGTCCCAGGGTAAAAATAGTGCAAAATCCAAAATATTTAGATAAAAAATGGATTAATGCTGAAATAAGAGAAATGATGAAGGAAAGGGACCTATTATATAAAAGGGCTATTATGAATGGAAGTGAAAATACTTGGCAAGAATACAAAAAGAAAAGAAATACCATTGTCAACAAAATGAGAACAGAGAAATAGAAATTTTATGCAGAAACAATAGACATTAATAAAAGCAACCCAAAAGAACTGTGGAAAAACCTTAAAACTCTCTTACCTGGGAAAAAACAATTATTGCCAGATGAAATTAGGTTTGAAACGGAAATAGTCAAACAGGAGGCGGACATAGCTGATAGATTTAATAAATATTTTGCTTATAGCATTGATAACATAATCGGGAATATACCACGTCCTCAAAATGTTATGCCCTTTTATGATGAAACCACAGTGCAAAATGAAGCTATCAGTAATTTTAAAAAATTAACAATGAGTAAAATAAAAAAAATAATAAAAAATCTTAAAAATGTTGGTGGGGGTGTGAGTGGCATTTCGAAACAGGTTCTGTGTGATGTTGTGTATGTGGTTAGTAATCGACTTTTAGATGTTATTAACACGTCCCTCAGCAGTGGTGTTTTTCCAGAACCCTGGAAATTAACAACTATCATTCCTGTCCCTAAAGTAAATAGCACAAAACTATATGATGAATTTCGTCCAATAAATACGGTGCCCATAGATGAGAAGGTTTTGGAAGTTGCTGTTAAAGAACAGTTGATGAATTTCTGTGATAAAAATAAAATAATTATTCCTCACCAATCAGGGCTTAGAGAAAATCATCCTTGCGAGTCTGTTGTTGTTGGTATTTGTGATGATTTTCTCAGAGCCATCGACTGTGATAACTATGTTTTAGCTGTGTTTTTAGATTTTAAGAGAGCTTTCGAAACAGTAGATAGGGATATTTTATTAAGCAAATTAGAGACTCTAGGAATCAGGCATACTGTCTTGAAGTGGTTTAAGTCATATCTGTCTAAAAGATTACAACGTGTGTCTTACAAAAATTATATGTCCGAGTTTTCAGATGTTAAATATGGTGTACCACAAGGAACTGTTTAAGGGCCACTCTTATTTTTGCTTTAGATAAATGATATGGTTGGAGTAGCTTCAAAGTGCAAGATTATTCTTTTTGCTGACGATACAATGCTCTATATCATAGGTAAAAACTTACAACAAATATTAAAAGATTCAAATTATGATTTAGAGAGAATATTTAATTGGCTGTATGTTAACAAACTAAGTCTAAATGCAGATAAATCTAACTATTGCGTATTTAGAAAAAAATCAAAACTTAGTCAAGATGAAATCCAAAATATGCAAATTACGGGAAAATATTGTTTATAACAACGAAATTAAATACTTAGGTATTATATTGGATTGTAATTCAAACTTTCAGGCTCATGTTGATTATGTAATGAGAAAATTTGCAAAAAAAGTGGGTGTGATAACTCGAATAGGTAAAAATTTATCCTTGCACACAAAATTACAACTTTACAATATTATAGCTCTCCCACATTTACAATTTTGTTCGACCCTATTATTCAATTTACCTACCACAGTATAAAATAAATCAATTGGATAAAATACAAAACAGAGCAATGAGACAGATTTTGAAATGTAACTGGTATACGCCAATTAAATATATGCTGAGTGTTCTAAATATGTTGTCTGTGAATCAAAGGGTTATGTTTAATGTGTATTTGTTTATTTTTAAGCTTAAACATAATTTGTTACCCAACTATCTATGTGACAGATTAAAGGTCTTTAGCGATATACATAGTTATCACACCAGAAATCGAAGAGATTTTATTTTGCCTGAACGTTGCAATTCAACTCAAATGCTTAACTCGGTTTTGTACAAGGGTCTATCCGAATTCAACAAGTTACCAGTAACAATAAAAAACTGTGATAACCTAAGCCATTTCAAACGGCTCCTGAGAAAATTTGTTTTAGATAAGTTTTAGTGGTTGTATTTTATTTTATTTACTTTAATTTTATACATTTTAGCCGGATTTTTCCTGTTCATATTGTAATAAGGCAAATTGTTCTTATATGTCGCTATTATGCTAGCTAAAAAAAAAAATGCTCTATTGACAAAAACAGAATCGTTAATATGCCATATACTGTCAAATGAATGAACACTGTCATAGATGACACCCCTACTTGGAATGTATATGAAAAACGCGAAAGTATTATAGTAAAATATTCCACATAAAAATTCTCGGGAAATAGGTCACATCAGCTTTGTTCTATATTTTCGTCTTTACGTACGTTTCGGTCTCACGACCATCATCAGAAGACTCATTATGTCAAAAAGGGTTTTTTAGAACTAATTATAGCATAAGTGTCCATATCGCACAAATTTCAATCAAAAAAGCCCACGCCGTCGAAACGAACAGAACCACGAATAATCGAAATTGTACCGCCAATATTCAAGTATAAAAATTTTACAAGAATCCACTATTCAGTAATATTCTTATAATATACAAGCGCATGTTGGTATAGTCTCTTAACAACTGAAGATCGAAACTATCATGTTCAGTATCTACTTTCGAACCAGATGTCAGATTTATGAGGTACTTGAAAAAGGTTGCAGACCAGTATTGAAATATTACTTTTGAGCATTCTTCCTAAAATATACTTTTAACATTATCAAGACGCATGTAAGAATTTACAAGAGTTTTAATTGATTAAGTTAGTATAAATCTGACTTAATTCCTGAATAGCATTACTATGATTTACAGATTTGGAGTCATGTATTATGTGAATCATCTCCAGGATAGATCTTTCATAATGATTGGTTTCCTTAGTTGAAATATCAACATTTTTGTAATCAAATTGATGGTGAATTTTATCGTTAGAAACACACATAAGACAATCATCTACATACCGTTTGAAGAATACAGGTTGAAAATCCAATGAATTAATAACAGATAACTCTAGGCATTCCATAAGCGATTCCATAAGCGATAGTAGCTGAAATGGGAGATCCCATTGCTGTGCCAAATATTTGTCTAAAATATTGCTCACCGTATTGAAGATGAATGCATTCTGAACAAAACTGTACTGCATTTATAAATTCAGATTGATCTAGAGGTGTGTAGTTTTTAATCTATACCCAACCTTTTCCGATGCTATTCAATGCCAAAACGACTGGTATATTTGTAAATAAAGAAACAACGTCCAAAGAAATCTGTTGATGATCTACGGGTACGGATTGATTTTTTATAAATTCGTTAAAATGCCATGATGATTAAAACGATTTTTTGCTATGCCTATTTTTGCTTTCTGTTTATTCTTTTCATTTGTCAAGATGTTACAAATTCTGTTCCTTATTTCATTTTTTTCCTCTAAATTTTTATTCCTAATTCCGCACTCTAAATTGGCAATTATATTGTCGATAGGCAATTTTTTATTATCAGGCAATGCAAATTTCGGACCTAAGCTTAACGTGTGCTGCACCTCCTCCGGAATTTTTGTGTCAGTTAGGTTCTTCAACCATTGTTCATTGTTATTTTGTTTTTCATAAGTTACACACTTCATTAAATTATTTATCTTTTTAGATTGAATGCTACATTTGCACATGCTTCTTTAATGCACAAATTTAAACAATTTTTATGGAGAGAATTTAATAATTTTGCGTACGCCTTCTTATTTTGCACCTTGCTAAACATATTCTCCTTTGATTGAGATACAATGAAATTTGGAAATACTTGCAGATTCCTACATCTTACCAGAAATATTCTGCGATTCTTCTCTCTTGCTAATCTCTCCATTAACTTTCCGTATTCTTTCAAAACTCTAGGATAGGTGGTTGTTTTGAACTAGGATAAATGTAATAAAACCGTCATAATGCATAGGAATGACTACGAAAATAAAATAGGAAACATTTTAAATGATGAAACAACTTACAGAAAAATGAAGCTTGACCACACATTATCAGTACAAAATAACATAAATAAATTAATTAATAAGTGGTACAATAATGAGATAATCCCTATTGAATTGAAAAATAAATCAATTTGCCATAATGGGCAAGCACCTTATATCTATGAGCTTCGAAAACTACACAAAAGTGATATACATATATATTGAGACCCATTGTTAGTAAGATTGGAGCGCCTACCTATAATTTATCAAAATTTTTATCAAAATCCATCAACAATATAATAGGAAAAAATGTATTTTACGTGAAAGACTCAAGGCATTTTAACGAATTTATGAAAAGTCAAACCGTACCCGTAGATCATCAACTGATTCCTTTGGACATTGTTCCTTTATTTACAAATATACCAGTCGTTTTGGCATTGAATAGCATCAAAGAACGTTGGGCAGAGATTAAAAACTACACACCTCTAGATCAATCTGAATTTATAAATGCAGTACAGTTTTGTTTAGAATGCACTTATTTTCAATACGGTGAGCAATATTTTAGACAAATATTTGGCCCAGCAATGGAATCTCCTATTCCAGCTACTATCGCTTACCTTTTCATGGAATGCCTAGAGGAATCTGTTATTAATTCATTAGATTTTCAACCTGTATTCTTTAGTATGTAGATGATTGTCTTATGTGTGTTCCTAACGATAATATTCAGTACGTGATTAATAAATTTAACAATTTGCACTGTAAACTTCAATTTACTTGTGAAATAGGATTGAACAAAAGCATAACTTTTCTAGATATGAACATTAGGCATGATGCGTGATTCACTAAAGAAGTTTGGTCTCAACATTATTTTCATTTCAATTCGGTTGTATCTACGGCTTATAAAAAAAGTGTGATAAACAGTCTTACAGATCGCGCGGTTGAATTGTCCCATCCAGAGGACCGTCCCAAAAATTCAAAAATTGTTCGTAATACATTTGAAATGAATGTCTACCGAAAAATGTTTTTCAATCCCATCATTAAAGAAAGAATAAACAAAATCTATAATGGAACATCATATATAAGTAGCATAAAAGGTAGTACAGATAATTATATAACGTCACCTTACATTCCGGAGACCTCAGAGGAAATAAAAAAATGTTTTCAAAAGTATGATATAAATGTCGCGCATAAACCTACTAATTGTGTTGGAAAATTTTTCTCAAATCTAAAACCTTTAATACCTAAAGATAAACAAACCCACACAGTATACAAATTACATTGTTGAGATTGCGATGGGATTTATACTGGAATCTCTAAACAATATTTACAAAAAAGAATGTATGGCCATAAGTATAGCACAAGAAATGAAAACTTTGAAACTTCCACCGCCCTTGATAAGCACTGCTTTGATTATAACCATCAATTTGATTACAAAAGTGTTAATATTCTTACTAAAGAAACCAATTATTATAAAAGATCTATCCTGGAGATGATTCACATGAAACGTGACTCCAAATCTGTAAATCATAGGAATGATATTCAGGGATCAAGTCAGATTTATACTAACTTAATCAGTTAAAACTCTTGCAAATACCTACGTGCGTCATTATAATGTTAAAAGTATATTTTAGGAAGAATGCTTACAAGTAATATTCCAATACAGGTCTGCAACCTTTTTCAAGTACCTCATAAACCTTACCTCTGGTTCGAAAGTAGATACTTAACATAATAGTTTCGATCTTCAGTTGTTAATAGACTATACCAACATGCGCTTGTATATCATAAGATTATTACTGAATAGTGGATCCTTGTTAATTTTTTATTCTTGAATATTGACATTACAATTTCGATTATTCCTGATTCTGTTCGTTTCAACGGCGTAGGCTTTTTTGATTGAAATTAGTGCGATATGGAGGCTTGTGATATAATTAGTTTCAAAAACCCCTTTTTGACATAATCAGTCTTCTGATGATGGTCGTGAGACCGAAACGTACGTAAAGACAAAAATATAACAGAAAGTGTTAATGTGACCTACTTCCCGAGAATTTTTATATATAATTCATACTGGGTCAAGAATCTTTATTAGTAAAATATAATTTTCGCTATGAAAAACTTGCTCATCAAAAGCGACCCAACATATGATACATAATTGGAAAAAATAACAGATTCTCTTTAAAAAATACATCTTTAGGCCATAACTCGGTATTGCACCTTTCTTTAAAAGTTCCTCTACACCACTGGATTATACAAAAAGAGTGGCTTGAAAATGTGGAAGTTATTTTCTCCAAACTTCACAATCAAACACGATATTCACGTGTCTGAATGTCGAACAACTTTTATAATTCGAAAGCAAAAGATGATAACAAATTTTTGTTTCCGCAAGTGAACTTTTTTGTATCTCCTATAATTACCGAGTTACACTATACAAACATCAAAATTTTCTCACCCTGTACTTGAATGCCAATTCTCAAAACTATTATTTTAGTATTTTTCGTTGCTTGGAATATTGTTCCTTATTACTACTTCATAAAAATTAATTATACTATCTATCTTTATAACATGGTCTGACTGATTAATTTCGAAATCTATGAGGTCGACCGACTTGAAGTTTGGCAGGTAAGTTTCTTATGCGACAGGCACTAGCTGATAACTGATTTTTTGAAAGTAAGTGCCAAAAGGAGTATTAAAGAATCGATATGTTTTTACGTCTTCGACAGCCCATATAAACACGTACTATTTACGTGACAGGTATCTTCATAGATTAATGTATAATTATATTCACGTTCACATGACAGATACATTGACAATCATACAATGTCCGTGAGATACCACTACATACACAGATATATCAATTCATATAAACTTCCATAAGACATGAGGTATAATTACAAGTGTTTCCATGCCTTGAACTTTTTCTACCCATTTGAAACAATATGCAGTGACTTTTGAAACTTATAATGACATCGCGGTGGCGTAGCCAACGCCTTCTTCTATGGCTATTAACAGTATCTACCTGCGTAGCCTGCGCTCAACAGCTAGTATCATCATATTTAAGTGCTTAGTTTTATGATATTGCAGATTAATTAATTCAAGTCACACTGTAAAAGTATAGCTCCATTTGAAAAACTGAAGATGAGTGTCAAAAGTAGCACCTGCAAGGGTGCGATCTCACCCTAGTAGTTTCCATTTTAAAGCAATTTGCAAATAATCCGTACGGGATTGAGCAATATTTGTCTCCCCAGTGGCCTACGAAAGTACGCAAACGCAAGAGGGATAACACGTTTTATAGTCGATTCAAAATATATTACAATTTGGGAAAGTAATCAATATCAAATGCCCATTTTCTTCTTTCCTCCACTTCTCGTACCAAGTACCTAAATGAAATATCGACACAAGATGTACAACCTTCAGATCTTATAACTGAACTCTCATTTGACACGAATCTGGTTTCTACCTATCATTAAGGTAATGTAATATCACATTTTATAAGCTTCATTCATCAGATTCAAATATATTATTGGATCCTCATTCCTAATAATACATATATGCTTTAAGTTGATTACCTTCTCACCCAGACAATATCTGGACACGGGTGTTACAGAAAATACCGGTTTGAAAAAAATAGGACAGAATCGCACCTATCGCTGAGAAGTCGACAATGCGGAAAATATAATATATGTTTATCCTAGATGGGGAGAGGAAAGATCTCTATCTCAACTAGTCTAAATAGGACGTTCAATGCACAAACATGTTAACAAGTCTTCTGAAATCAGAAGAGCCCTGGAAAATAAAATATAACACATCGTTAGATACGGAAGAAAGAAGAGAGAGTGATAACTAGATAGTCGACATCTACACTGAAGTGGTGCAAGAAGGAAATACCGAAGAAAGCAAAATGTAGGGAGCTATTCGACACTAAGTAGGGTCCAAATGTATACGTAAGGTTTTCCTCTCTCCTCGAAAGATAGTATATAGCATAATAATTACAGATTTTATTCACATTTACGTTGAGAGAATTAGCCGAATGCCTAAAAATGTTAACATATCGTTAGCACGAACATTAGGATACCTTGAAAAGTTGCATTATGGACGGTCGACTGTAGTGGTATTGACACCAAATCCGATCACGTTGTGGATAGTTTCTGGTAGTATTACTACCAAATTGATTGGATTGGAACATTACCTCCGACGACATCGTGGATTCAAACATTAAATTTGGATTGCTTTATAACTGATCCAGTTTCCATAAGACTTCATTTCAAGCCGAAGATTACATACTGCAAGAGTCTCTCCTGCAATTTTAATTCCGATCATTTCGGACAGGCTAGTGAATCTCACTTTTATTTCTTTTCTTGATTATAATCATGGAATCACAGGGTGATCTGTGGCAAAATTCAGCCGTATAACAAAACCTATTCACATTTTTTGGTCTAGCTGTTGAAATAATAATTGCTTGGAGAGTCACGTATTCGAAATTAATCGAACTACTATTGTGAATCAGCACTCTTCCGCTTTTTGATATGCTACAGGTTGCATATTTAATGTTCACAGATCTTTGAAACTATTGGTACTAAAAATTCATAGAACAATCAGGAACGATAAGAAAGAACAAATTTTCCACAACGTTTTTCGGTAACAAATATAATTTCTCAAACATACAATCTACTTCAGCAAATTTACTCTGATTAGTTTTTCGAATGAGTCTCAAACATTCTTCCGAAGAATGCCCCTATGGACAACGCAATTTTTGAGAATTTTCTGAGAGAGATTTCATTCAATATCACAGATTTGCTGGTGCATTTGGTGATAAATGAAGAGAACAGAGAAATTTTGCCTGATTGTGATTATCAAGCTTGAACAATATTACATCGAATTCTTGTGGTTCTAGACTCTTCTGTCAGTGGCATGACAGATCATTTCTGGAATAGAAATAGATACCTCCTTTGAATCTAAAACTAGTGTGGAGCTCGTAGTCAGGGCACAGCGTATAGGTTGTGTTGGTGGATGTATTGACCTGCGTCTCAGTTTTTACTGAGACCTCGGATGTTACAGAGGTCTTTAAGCTTATATTTCTCAATGTTGAACCCCATCGAACACCTCTCGTCCGGAAATCCGAATGGAGAGATATTTTTCTTCCAGAGCCTTTAGGAGACTAGTATTTTCATGAAACATCTCTAATAAGTAAAATAGGTTTTGATAGGGAGACAGAAAAATGGGTATGAGGGTGAGACCGGAAGCATCGATCAAACACTGAAACATGAGGTTGCCCACTTCTCAGAACTATCGTTGCTCTAAATGTTATACTGCCAAAATGAATACGTACTGTTCCAAATGAATGTTATTCTCATTTTCCGATATTGTATTTCTCAAACGGGTGGTGTAACCCCCGTTTCGGTATTTTGTCTCGAGCGCCAGATTTTATTGGCGAGGTTTACTCCCCGGAGGAGTTATCTGTGGCGACGGTCTCCTCTGTACAGCCTGTGCCAGGGCAACATCAGTGAAGAAGTACATTCCAGGGGTCAAAGTTCTCGAGATGGCTCGAAGTGGCTACTGAGTTGTATATTTTACTTACTACTCGTAGGGTTCTGGATTATTTCTCAATGATGATACAGGTTTTTTTTTTAATTATTCAAACATTTATTCAGGTGAGGTAACAGTAATCAAAAACCAACACCAACGGAATGTGAGCGGGAAATAAACGGAAGCGTTCTTAACTACAAAGCCGGGGAATTCAGCTAAGTCTCAACAAGAAACTGCGGACAAGTAGCAAATCAAATGCATGAGTCCTAAAATATTTATCGCGGAGAGAGAAAATAAAAAGTGTTATTCCGTAATCATCTACTTTAGACAATATTAATTACTATAATAAACGACAGAAAAACAGCCGGTGGACGTTGCCGGGACGTACCCTTCACTTACTTCGGACAGAACCCCAGAGTAGTCACGCTAGAAACTCTTCCCTTTTCAGATGTCCGCCCGCCCGTTTCGTCAGACAGTGATTTTCGCACCACTATAAATGATTTAATGGAAATTATATCCTCATCAGTTTTCAGGACTTTCCACCCTTTCACCTTTAATGACTGTACCCCAGGGTAGTCGCGCTAGAAAATCAGCCACCTTCAGCGATTAGACGTTGATTCCCGAAAACCTGAACTGGTGTTAACTTCCCTTTAAATTTATTCAATCAACATAAACACGATCGGTCACTACGATACAATACCTTTGTTTTATCTCTCCTTAATTCAATGAAAATTCAATACTTCAAACTCAATTGAGGAAACTGTGAGATTATCTGTTTTAAACGGACTTATAATAATTATTTTCCCTTTTGAATATAATGTTATAAAACTTCGGTACTTATATTTTCTCAAATTGCCTCATTTCACAAACTGTCTTAACTAGACTATCTTCCCTCAGGCAACGACTGGCTTTTATATGCTCCCAGCTAGTGGACAGCCTGTTCCGATAGTTCCTCGCCGGCGAGGAATTGGTGAAATCCTGTTTTTCACTCATGATGGTTGTTTCGTTCTCTGATAATGACACGGTTCTACTATGATTTTGAATGTTATCCACTATACACGATTTATGAATACAAACGGAAGCAAATCTGACTTTTATAATGCAAATATGTCTACACCGGATAATACCCTTCATTAATTCCTTCATGACGATCTATCTATTCGGAACTTTTGAATTCTACTCCTGTATATGCATTTATGATGATTTAGAATATTCATTTACCCTCAATTATGATTAATATGCGCAGGCCTCATTTGACAATCTATAACATTTATTCATAATTTAAGAGCTTCGTTACATTCCCCCCTTACTTCTTAAAGGAAAAAAAATATTATTATTTCTTTTGTTCAACGTTGGCTAGCATGAAGCGAAATAAGCGTTTCTACAATAACAAATCAATAACTTCCATATTCTTTCATGAACATCTTCAAATATAACATTTCTTTCATAAAAAATAAACTTCCAGAAAATAAATCTTCTTAGCAAAAATAGAAGAGTCTTCCAAAACTGAAATCTTCTTTCTAAAGAAAAAACAAAACAGTCTTCTGAAACTAAAATCTTCTTCCCAAAAATGAAAACGGTCGTTTGAATGTCTAATGACGGTAACGTCCACGACACATATACCTTCGGTTGTAACCTCGGTTATTAATTGAATCACATTGTATTTCCACCTCCTTGGTATTTACAGAGGTTTGCGTTTCTATAGACACGGTACGGCATCTGTTTTTAGGATGTAAGGTGGTTGTACTTGTGGATATAGCCTGCTCATCCTTGTGTGTGCACGATCAATTTCGGTACATCACTCCCACTAGTTCACACCTGGAGCACACCATTTGTTCTATCAGGTCTTTCAGATCTTCAGACACCCGCCTGTTAGCTATTTGCCAGAGGTCTGCTCCCTTTTCCACCGCCGCCTTCAAGTCTTCGGGCTCATCAAACAGAAATGGGTGTCGACCGATTATTGCAAAAAATGCTATGTCGCGAAACATCCCCAGCCAATAATAACGATGAGATATACGGGATATGATTTTCGCGATCCCCATTATTCGATTTCCTTCTAATACAGCCTTCCGTTGCGACTTGGGAACACAAACATTCCATGAGTCAGACATATCTGGTTCGATTAAATTGTTTGAATCCCAGAAATGTCTGTATAAACGGTTATCGCGGATGCAGTAGTCGGGAAATGCAGTGAGATTTTCCTTTACTTCATTTTTCTTGAAAGTATACCAATAACAAGAGACTGGCTCCTCCAGCACACACAAATTCCGGCTTTCCTTGGCCGTAACTTCACACCGCGAAGAGTCTCGAGAGAGGGCGTCGGCAACACGGTTTAGAACTCCTTTTCGGTTTTTGATTTCAGAATCATATTGTTGCAGGGAAATACTTCAACGGGCCAATCTTGTACTCGGACTTTTGATAGAATGTAACCATCGTAATGAATGATGGTCAGTCAGAACGGTAAATCTGTAGTCTTCTAAATATGTTCTCATTTTGTTAATGCCCCAAACAATTGCCAAACAATCTTATTCGGTAACAGAACAGTCATTCTCGGCTGGTGCCAGAGTTCGATCGGCGTAGGCAATGATTCGGTCCGTTCCCTCTATGTTTTGCGTCTGCGCCGCCGCAATTCCTATATCAGAGGTGTCGGTTTGTGAAGTAAATTGTCGGCTGAAATCAGGACAAGCCAACACGATGGCACTCGACGACGGAGGCCTCTTACAGTTGATGGACTGAGATTTTGCGTAATAGCTTCTATTTTATTCGAGTCAGTATGAATACCTTCGGCGGTAACGACGTGTCCTAAATATTTGAGAGACGTACGGTAGAACTGTAACTTTTCTGAATTGATCCTTAAGTTGGCTTGGCGTAATCAACGGAAAACTTGTCTCAAATTGGCCAAGTGTTCTTCAAACGAATCTCTCATTATGATGATATCGTCTAGATATGGGAATGCATGAGGATCCATTTCTGGTCCGATGATGGCATCCATTAATCGTTGGAAAGTGGCCGGTGCGGAGTGCAATCCGAACGCTATAACTTTAAATTGAAATAAACCTCGGCCCGGAACAGTGAATGCCGTGATGAGTTCACTTCCTGGTGACAGCGCTATCTGCCAATAACCTTGCTTCAAATCTATGCTCGAGATGTAACGGGCGTGACGTAGTTTGTCCAGTATGACACTGATATACGGAAGAGGGTAAGGATATTTCACGGAAACGCTATTAATCATCCGGAAATCTTTGCAAAACCGAAGTTTGCCATCTTTCTTTTCCACCACCACCTCGGGTGATTTCCACGGACTACTATAATGTTCGATGACATTCTCGGCTAGCATTCGGTCAACTTCCTCGTTTATAATTGCCTGCATCCTCAGATTTTGCAGTCGGTAACGCTGTTTGATCGGATTCTTCTTCGTCAACTTGATTCCATGTTGTACCAATGATGTGGTTCCCTGAATCGTCTCAAATAACGGAAGTTCAATTTCTAAAAATCGATTTAATTTCCTCGGTTTCACTGTAGACAAAGTAGCAAGATGAGCATCCAGTTCATCCCAAAAGTGCACGTGTTCAACTATTTTTGATTTCGGTAAAACAATCGAATCGGTTTCTCGGAAAGTACTCTTCGGATCGGTGTCCTAATCTACATTGCTCGATATTATATTGTAATTAAAGTACACACTGGCGGACGGGAGATGGGGTGAAAACAACCCTGAACTTGAAATTTCCATTTCTATCACGATATCGGGTAATAATGTGGGTAAGTAAATGTACAAACTCGGCTCCAATTTAACCACATCCTACGTTAACTGAAATTCGGTAAGCGGTTGTGTTAGGCACCAAATTTCCATTGGCCGTTCTACTACCGACTGTATTGATAAGAAGTGGTTTTACATCGGAGGTCTGGCATGAACAAGCGACACGATCATTCATAAAAGAACGTGTGGCTCCGGTTTCAATTAAAGCAGAAAAATCTTGCCCTAGTACACGCACTTTTATAAAGGGTCGGTTTTCGACAAAAGATATAACAGCGGTATTTTTGAGTATAATTCTATCGGAGCTTAAACATGGTCCTGGAATATTTTCTTTTTCCAAATTCGGAAAATCGGTCGAAGTAGGGGTTTCTATGTTATTTCGAATAAAAAACAGTTGAGCTCATCGCGGAACAGCAGAGTGATCTACACCTAAACTTTTACAGGTATTAGGTAAGTTTGGATTACTCACGGTATCAGCTGTATCAACATTTAGTGAACTCTTATCAGCGGCGGTGGGCGGATATTTTCACGTTTTCCAGTCCTGACTGATTCCTTATCCATAGCGATGGTACCAACTGTCGCGAGATGAGTTTGCTTTTCATCCCTTATCGAGGCTCTCACAACGGGAATCTGCATAGGCCTCGTTGATACACAGTCCCCTGGGCGTTTCCCAGATTATTGCAAGGGCAGTTGCGTGACATAATCATGGGGCGTCGGCATCTATAACAGAATAATTTAGGTGAATTCCTACAATTATTTCGACTATGACCGGCTTGTTCACACCTCCAACAGGACATGTGCTGCGTGGCGGTTTCCTTCGGTCTGGTAGGACCCTGCGCGTTGAAGTTGCCACGTAGAGAACAATCCCAATAAGTCGGCTCCGAAATTTCCGGTTCCCTGGACTTGACTGGTTCAGATACAGGTTGCCTACCCTGTTGTTTCATAATTTTCACTGTCGGACTCGGCATGTGTGCCCTCACTGGCATCGGAAATGCCCTTTTCTGCATCAGTATCTGCTCAGTCTGCAGATTCTCAAATTCCTTTGCCAAGTCGCGTCATAGAAAGTTCCCTGTCGTATGAATTATCTGTAATCAGGTAATAAATCTCGATGCAACCAAAATAATTCACGCTCGGCAGTCATGGCGCCATGTCTTCTTATTAACGTCTGCATATCCATAACATATGGCGGGTTCATCCACTCTTCGATGCCGGCGACTGATTCGAACCCCCAAATCAAATTGGTAGTTGGCATCCATGAAAAATAGCGTAAAGTCCCTCTGGAATCTGGCAAATATAGCCCAAGGTCCACGGTTATTGCGGTACCATAATAGTTCGGTTCCTTCCAAAACTTCCGGTAATGATAGCAACAATGCATCTTTTGGCGTATTTAACTGCATCGCTATCTCGTCTGATCTTTCCAAGAATGTAGCCGGGTCTGACGTTTAATAGGACTGTAGTCGGTACTGATGAAATCTTGCAGCACTGTTCGGAGCTTGAAAATTATATTCCGGTACTTGCTGAACAGGGGGCATCGGAACGTTGTACACTTGTTGTATAGTAGTAGCCGGAATATCGTGTGCAGGTACCTGTGAAATAGTAGGTAACTGCGGAATTTTTGGTATTTGCGGAATTGTCGGTATTTGCATCCACGGTGGTATCACATTCGACGGCTGGGTCCTATAACTTGAATAATTCATAGAATTCGGCGAAGAAAAATAATTTGTAGGCTCCGTTAGTGGAGACGTGGTTGAAACGATGCTGGTGAATGCCACCGTATTTGTGGTAGACGTTGTTGTTCAATGGGAGGGCTGAACGATCGGTGAACTCCTCGTTGGCGGTCTTGACGCAATATCTGCAGGGCTGAATGTAGGTTCTGTGTTCAATGCCGCTTCTGTTGATATTGCCTTTGTAAGAGATGCCATGGTACTAGCTAGAGAGTCTAGTATCCCACGGGGAGTTCGTATCATCCCTATGCGGATTTCCCTTACGCATCTCTTTGATGGTTCCAGTATTTTCAATACTATAATTGGTCAGGATTTCCTGATGTTGTTCCTTCTTTTGTGAATAGACCCAGCCGACTTTTGAGTCTACTGTTGCTTGTGTTTGATTGTCCTCTTCGGTTGACCACGATTGGGCAATTTGTTCAGATTGAGTTAGTCTTTCCTCTGTAACAATTCGAAATTTTCACCATGATTAGGCACTATCCAAAACTATTAAATACGGAATAAATTTAAGTCGCATCAACAATTGATCTATCTTAACACAGCAGAATAGTATGTGGCGACGAAGGTATTTCGTAATCTGATATGCCTCATCCGGGGCACAGACCTCGCACCCGCCGCCAAGCTAGCACGAGTTGCTGCAGGTGGCGGAGTTAGTCTCTTAGTGTCGAGATTGAACTGACGTGTCGAAGAACTCAGAGCGTAGGTCAGTTCAGGTCAATCGTTTAAAAAAAAAGACTTGATTATCGAAAGGAAGTCTGTTCTCGATGATGAGTCGTCCGGTAAGCTCAATTTAGTATAGCTCTGTCTTAGCCTGATTACCTTGATTATCTTGGAAATAATTTCAATTCGTCATTAAATCAATTAATATATCATTTGCATAAAACCAAATTTAAATTAAACTAAGAGTCAATATATTTTTCTTCTAGTTTTTCTTATAAGTTTAGTCGTAAATTTTTGTTCTATTCTCATCAATTACTTTTGATAGCTCCAGAAATGCAACACAGAGCTTACAGTAAGCACGTATACGCGATTTGACGGAGTGTTAAAGCCATATTTATTTTATTCAAATAACGTGGAGCATCTAACAAATTTCTAAATTTCAATATAATGAGAACTCGAGTTAGTGAAATTTCCGTGTGACAAAATCCTAGAGGAGTCTCCAGGCAAACATCGAAGTTAGAGCGAGGGTTGGACGATGATGGTGAGTGTTGAACGAATTGCCTGAGGTTCTGATAGAGAAATTGACCATTCCTTTTATCGATTGTGTTAACCCCCTTCAGATCACGACCGTTTACAGATTGTATTTGTTGTAATTATAGAATCCTAGACTTTCCCAGGTTCCCATTTGGGGCAAACCTGTTACAGTTTTTTTTTTCTCATTGTCTGTTATCAATCATCAAAACCTGCTGTCAAATTTCATATTTTGGTTAATTTTTTTTTAATTTGATCTACATCAAAGATTGTTAAATTATTATTCAATATATTATTATTATAAATATGGCTCGATGTGTTTAACTGGTACGTCCTAATCACCTATCAGCAAATACGTTTACCAAAAAGGGGAATTCAGAGAGAATACTTGGAAAATTGCAATTATATTCTTATAGAAGAAATTGAGCCGGCCCAGGTAAAGGCGGAAAACTATAACCGTCATTTTTCGAAGAGCTTCCTAGATGAGCTAAATCAATACATCTAGTGGTGGCAGCTACAAGAAACCTTGAGGGTAGTTTGGCTGAGATCGACGACCCGAGGTTTCATCCTTCAATACTTTTACAAACTCTTGTACGCGGCGACAAGTTATTATTGCTACCTGTATTTTTTTTAGATACAAATGAGAACTCGCACGTTCCACCTCGATGTATGTAGGGTTTTAATGGGGTGCTTTCGGTTTAGTACCGGTATAACCCGGAAACTCCATGATGTCCAATCCAATTCAAATTTGAAATTTGAAATTTCCGAACCCAATAAAAAAAATCCTGATAGGGGTTCGGTAACGTATGAAGGTGCGATCTGCAAAATCGGTAGACAGCTTACTTCCAGTAAGGCAAAACCAATGAAACCACTCGTCCTAATTTTGGTAACGTGAATACGATTTGAGGAGGTAACTCAAAAATAATTGTGACAATCCGCCCAAAAATGTTACCAACGACTTCTTTGGGGTTGATTTACTCGAAAATAAGTTATGACTTGCCCAATCCAGGTTACGGTTGACTGGGAGAATCCAAGGGCAAAATAGGGGCACAATTCGGAATTTGAAAAAAAAACCGCTGAGGTGTAGTTCACAATTCTGCACCTCACGCATAAAACAATTCCACAATTGGATTCACGATGACAAACTTCAAATTTCCCCTATAACGTGAGGGCAGATAGAAAATATTTTCTTTCCAAACAACCTCGGGAATCACGGGTAACAAGTTTCCGTCGGAACTCTGGCAAATTTCCAAATTTTGAAACAAATCTCCTGGGGATGATTCGAAATCGTGTTCGCAACGTCGGGGTCGTAAAGAATATTTCCCTGTCTAACCATGTTTCAAATTCTATTCAAAACGGACAACAGGTTCAATTTAGATAAATAATTATATTTTCCCTTACTAGAATCCCGCTTACACAAAATCACAACAAAATATCTGTCCATTTTCAAAAAGTCTCTGCTCGTGTCGTCATTTTGTGACCCACTTTTTGGTATTTTGTCTCGAGCGCCAGATTTTATTTGCGAGGTCTACTCCTCGGAAGTGTTTCTGTGTCGACGGTCTCTTCTGACTGCGTTACACAGCCTCTGCCAGGCAACTTCAGTGAAGAAATAAATTCCAGGGGTCAAAGTTCTCGAGAAGGCTTGAAGTGGCTACTGAGTTGTAGACTTTACTTACCACTCGTAGGGTTCTGGGTTATTTCACAACAGGGATAGTACAGAGAAGATGTTATATATATAACTAAGATTATTCAAACATTTATTCAGGTAGGGTTACAGTAATCAAAAACCAACACCAACGGGACACGTAAGCGGGAAATAAACAGAAGCGTTCTCAACTACTGAGCCGGGGAATTAAGCTAAGTCTTAAAAAGAAACTACGGACACCAACGCGTGCAAAGCGGGTAACTGTACGGCGGGTAATAAACTTCGGTTGAGAAAACACAAACAAGATTGGTAAAGTAGCAAATCTAATGCATAAATCTCATTCAGTTTTCTCAAGTGATATACGCCTTGTTATAGTCCGGTCCTAAAATATTTACCAAGGAGAGAGAAAATAAGAAGTTTAATTTCGTAATCATCTACTTAAGACAATATTAATAACTATAACAGCGGAAAAACACGACAGCCTGTTGACATTGCCGGGACGTACCCTTCACTTACTTCAGACAGAACCCCAGGGTAGTCGCGCTAGAAATTCTGCCCTTCTCAGAACCGAATGTCCGATCGCCCGTTTCGTCAGACAGTGATCGTCGCACCACTATAAATAATATAATAGAAATTATAACCTCATGAGTTGTCAGGACTTCCCGCCCTTACACCTTTAATGACTGTACCCCAGGGTAGTCGCGCTAGAAATACAGCCACCTCCTGCGATTGAACGTTGATTCCCGAAAACCTGAACTAGTATTAACTTCACCTTTAAATTTATCTGATCACCAGAAACATGATTGGTCACTACAATACAATACCTTTATTTTATCTCTCTTTAATTCAATGAAAATTCAATACTTGGAACTCAACTGTGAGATAATCTGTTTTAAACGGACTTATAATTACCTGATTAATATTTTCGGTTTTGAATATAATGTTATAAAACTTCGGTACTTATATTTTCTCAAATTGTCTTATTTCACAAGATGTTAGCTTGTTCCGTAAGACCGGCTTGAGAAACTGTCTAAACTAGTCTTTCCTCAGGCAACGACTGGCTTTAATATGCTCCCAGCTAGTGGACAGCCTGTTCCGGTAGTTCCTCGCCGGCGAGGAATTGGTGGAATCCTGTCTTTTACTTATGACGGTTGTTTCATTATCCGATAATGACACGGTTTTACTATGATTTTGAATGAAATTCACTATACACGATTTTCGAATTCAAACAGAAGCAAATCTGACTTTATTAATGCAAATATGTCAGATTATACCCTTCATTAATTACTTTATGACGATCTATCTTTCCGGAACTTTTGGATTCTACTCCTGTATATGCACTTATGATGATTTAGAATATTCATATACCCTCAATTATGAGTAATATGCGCAGGCCTCATTACATTTATTTATAATTCTTCGTTACAGTGGTGGTGACGTAATCATCCGGCTATTATTGCTCGTGAGCTATGGTCAACAAATTTTCCTTCTGATGAAACAACACTTCCCCATTGGTTGTCGTTTTGAAACTAAAAGGAACGTCATCAGCCACCCACCATAGTTCGTGAGGTATGGTCGACTGTTACTCCTAGCGAAAATATTAACAAACAGCTTGCAATCATAGTTCGTAACTCATGGTCGTCGGTTTGAAGAAATAAGTGACATCATCAGTCGCTCATCATAGTTCGTAAACTATGGTTGATGGTTACTCCCAAGCAAAAATATCAGTGGGGATCAACTCTTAAAGTCGGGGCGGTTTTCCCTAAGCTGACCCGTAGTCCTGGTGGAGGCATAGGCATAGGCACTTATAAAAAAGTCGAACTTTACTAAATGTAGAGCTTAACGTCATTACGACCTAATGTCTTGCTCTACTAAAATAACAACAGTACGGATACAAATGAATAGTACTAATCTAAACGATGATTGATCATTAGGAATCTCTCCATATGATATCTGATTATGAAATGCCAATATATGGATGTATGAATATATAATAATGTCATGTAATGTTATTGTTATTGTGTCCTAGTTAATCTAGTCTAGGATTTCAAGGTAGCTTATACCAAACAATATGTTTGTTATACTCGTAACAGTAAACATATTGTTTGGTGCATCGGCTATGAAATATAAACATATACCAGGATATCAAAAATTATCTTGGTCGAGGGTGGTTGTGGAATCTAAAACGTGTCTCTTACTCTACGTTTGCAATGATTATGTCACTGTCACACTGACATCATCAATAACCTACAAATTTCATACCTATTTATTTCTGTTGTAAAACAATAATGAACGACAAATTATGAAATAACGGTTTTAGAAACAAGAAAAAGTAAACTACAGTGATTGTTGGGAATGTCCCCCTTTTTGTTCGATGCACAAGTTGACGCGCATCCTCATGCTGTGAAAACCGTTTTGCAGCATTTTTGGCGTTGGGAACGTCATTGACAACTTCTTCTGTACGAATCGCGGAACACTTCAACAGAATTTGTAAGGCAGGCATAAAAATTGTCCGGTAATATTGCCACGTTTGGGAAGTGCTCTCGAAAATTGTCCAAACACAAACGTTGACTGTATTGCCAATTTCCATTAACTGGCGCACCCGTTCGAAAATAGACTTCAACCATGGAAATTGTGTGCTGTGTGGTAAGAGGCATGATTCAAAAACTGGATTGGAAAATTTCAGCACAATGACTTAACAGATTCTGACACAACAAAACATATTCAAAAATGTAAAGTAAGACACACGTTTTACATTCCACAACCATCCTTGACCAAGATAATTTTCAATTTGTAGTTCATTATTGTTTCACAACTGAAATAAATAGGTATTAAATTTGTAGGTTATTGATGATGTCAGTGTGACAGTGACATAATTATTTCAAACGTGAAGTAAGACACACGTTTTAGATTCCACAACCACCCTTGACCAAGATAATTTTTGGTATCCCGGTACTTAATAAGATTACTGATAGAAATAAGGTCACATTCTATAATTTAGGGATTTCAGGTAATCTCGTATAGGGATGGAAGATTCCTATACTACACCTCCCAACGCGAGGTAAAAAAATGTTCAATTGCCGTAAATTCTGATGGTCGCATTCGCTGATAGGTGATTAGGAATTACCAGTTAAACTCGTAAATCAAATTAAAAAAATAAATATACAGGGTGTCCTCGAACTGCGTGGCGTGATTCGATAAAAAGTCGATGAGCCTTTCTACTTTTGCCTCAAGTGTCTTGTTTACTCGGTAGAGGGCTTCAAAATTGCAAAAATAATTTTTTTTTGGGTATAACTTGAGAACGTGATGAAGAACTTTCACAATATTCAGCAGGTGAGTTACTGTCAATAATGGCCATTTTTGAGAGTGGAGCACAGAGCCTTAGAGACCATAGAAATGGCTCAAACTTGAGGATGTAACGGGAAAAGTGTCCAGAACTTTTCTGTGGTCAATGTAATTCACTCAATATTTTTTATGTAGATAGCTTATCTGATTTGAAAACTTTTCTTACTCTTAGAAAATTTTGATAAAATCAACGGATTAGCTTGAAAAAATTAATTTTCGAGTCTCTGCAATTGTGGCTTACTAATTTTACTTGATTAAAATACCTTAGTTGCCTTTGCTTTTCTAATGTCATTTTGGCATTTGAAGAATTTATGCTCAAAACTGTCAGTTTTTACTTTGCTTTCCGTGAAAATTTTATAAAATTATGGCTCAAAATTTCACTAACACTGAAATGGTTGATATGTTATTGATTTATGGACTTTGTCGTTGCAATGGCCGGAGAAGGAAAAGATATCCGCATCGCAGAATTCCAAATCGGCAAACCTTCGCGAAACTGGCAAATTTGAAGCAAATCGCAGAGAAACTGGACGCAGACGGACAAGAAGGACGTTAGAGCTCGAAGAAGCGGTACTGGAAGCGGTTGAAAATGAACCTGGGATAAGCACACTACTTTTGGGACTTCGTATTGGAGCCTCAATATCATTAGTTCATAATGTACTGAAAGAAGAACTGTTGTATCCCTATCATATTAAAACAGTTCAAGACTTATTGCCCATGGATCCAGGTCATCGGCTAGATTTCTGTCGGCTTATTGTCCAAAGACAAAACGCAAACCCCAATTTTTGTAGAAGAATTCTGTTCACGGACGAAGATACTTCCACGAGATGTGGTCTTTTTAACCTCTATAATGAACATTTCTATGCTGATGAAAATCCTCATGAAACGGAAGTCACATATTTTCAGAATCAAACTAAGATCAATGTTTGGGTTGGAATTGTGGATAACTTTATTATTGGACCTACCGTTATACCGGATCGATTGAACGGGGAGAACTACTTGAACTTTTTGGAACAAAGGCTACTTGAACTGTTGGAAGACTTGCCCTTACACATTCGTCATGGCCTGGTTTATCCATGATGGTGGACCTCCTCATTTCACATTAGCTGTGAGGCGACATTTGAATGCGGAATATCCAGATCGCTGGATAGGTAGAGGACACGATGCACCAGTGAACTGGCCGGCCCGCTCCCCTGATTTGACGCCCTGCGACTTCTTTCTATGGGGCGCTTTGAAGTCGAAAGCTTATGCAGCTCCAGTGAACACACGAGAGGAATTGTTGCAACGAATTAATCATGAAGCGGATTTATTGAAGAATGATCCTGAAGTACTAGCCAGAGTTCAATCCAATTTCTTGAAACGAATTAATTTGTGTATTCAGGAAAATGGGCAACATTTCGAATAATTGATGCCTTAGCGATTTCCCAAAAAGTTTTGTTGTTTCTTTTAATTTAGCATTTGTTTTTCCTAAATAATCACATCGTTTTCCATTTCTATTGTTTTTATTATTCGTGTTTTACCGAGATATTAACCATTTCAGTGGTAGTGAAATTTTGAGCCATAATTTTATAAAATTTTTACGGAAAGCAAGGTAAAAACTGACAGTTTTGAGAATAAATTCTCCAAATGCCAAAATGACATTAGAAAAGCAAAGGCAACTAAGGTATTTTAATCAAGTAAAATTAGTAAGCCAAAATTGCAGAGACTCGAAAATAATTTTTTCAAGCTAATCCGTTGATTTTATCGAAATTTTCTAAGAGTAAGAAAAGTTTACAAATCAGATAAGCTATCTACATAAAAAATATAGAGTGAATTACATTGACCACAAAAAAGTTCTGGACACTTTTCCCGTTACATCCTCAAGTTTGAGCCATTTCTATGGTCTCTAAGGCTCTATGCTCCCCTCTCAGAAACGGCTATTATTGACAGTAACTCACCTGCCAAATATTGTAAAAGTCCTCCATCACGTTCTCAAGTTATACCGAAAAAACAAAATTATTTTTGCAACTTTGAAGCCCTCTACCGGCTAAACAAGACACTTCAGGCAAAAGTAAAAAGGCTCATCAAATTTTTTCCGAATCAAAGAATCTTCGGTTTTATTTTAGCCACGCAGTTCGAGGACACCCTGTATATTGGATAAAACAAAATTAACAAAAAATTTGATACATTAACCAACGACGAACGATTATAACATTAATCCAAAATTTGGTTGAAGGAATGATAGCATAGATCTAAAAACGTCTAATTCAGGTTCACTCCAAAATGGGAACCTGTGAAACCGTTATCAATGTCGCTAGTTCTACCCCTTTCGCCAGCGAGCGAGTTCCTGCCAGGATCTCTGGAGAGTTTGAATCAAATGAAAGACTAATTAGCACACACGGAACAGTGATTGGTTTCGCGCTCGATAACGCCGATGATTGATAAATAATGTTAAAAAAATTAAAAATTCCTCCCTTTCTGGTAAGCTGGGGTAAACCTAACGACATGATGCTCTATCATTTCCCCTAAGTAATCTCCGATAAGCGGAATTTGTATAGACACTCGAAATAGCCTGAATGGCAGGAAAAAATTATATTAACAAATAAAACAGTGGCGGGCGGAACATGATCTGAATGGTAAATAACCACATTATATTATATAACCGATTCCGAGGTTGAAGTCAATATAACAGTTGTTCTTTGGCAATCAAAATGCACTTACTCTGTGGGTCTAATAACCCAATCCCCTCTCGAACCCCCTTGTGGTGATAAAGCACAAATAATTTGAACACTCGATTTTTACGTCGAATGAAATTTGGTATGATGTGGAATTGGCACAAAAAAAATTATTTTAAATGAGGGAACAAACACTTTACGCATGACGCGGAAGATGCGAACAAGTCTAGCGCTGCTTTAGCCCCCCAGGGATGTATAACCCTTGTTGCATTGTTAATTTAATGTCTATAAATTTCTTGAACTTGATTTGTATATTCTGGACAAACATTATATCAATTGATTTGATTTAATGCAACAATGAGCATCCATGTGGACATAACGCAAGCTGGCCTTACCGACAAGTACCTGGTGGAGAACTAACTGAGAAGGTGGTTGAGAACTGCCTCTTTTTTCCCCCAAGTAATTAGTTTTTATGAAATCATTGAAGCGGGGGGCCAACCCACGCGCAAACTTAGAAAATATGTTCAACTTAGAATACCGGGAGCATGGCCCACCCATAATTTATACAAGCAGCCAATAGGAATCTGACTAGGCGAAAGAATTGTGAGTGACGGGTCTACTCAAGTCCACGTGGACTTTTCCTGACTCAGGAAAAAGCAAGTACCGTTGACCGCGTACTTTGCTACGTTTGCGAAGCATGGTTCATGAATGGCAAGTCAATGATACAGGAAAGAGGACTCAGATTACCGTCGCTAGGTCTGTCTGGTATATGGAGTTCAAGATATAATAATTTATAAAATCTTCAATTTGAATTAAATCAAATTTATTGAAAGGCTTCAAAAACAAAAAGTAATAATCCGTCGGATTATTACAATATATCATTTACAAACTTTGTTCTCAGTTAATGGTCATACATATTATTATTATACTGTGGGATTTGCGCATACTCCTTAGTTTTACGGCTTTTTGCCTGAAATGATGTGATTTCATCTAATATTGTTTCCAATTTATATTAAAAAACAAACTTTTATTTTATTTTACACAAATTGTCCACATTTCTCAACAATGCCCTGGTACAATGCCGATCGAAAGTGTGGTTTCATGTGAAAAAAAAATCATTTGTAACTCATATTACTGCTGTCATACTTTCCCACAACCTACCTAAGTCATATGCGGATCAAAGCTGCAGACTTACGTATGTTACAATTCATCTCTATTTCACCTTCATTATTTCTTCTATATATACTTCAATACTGCGCCTACAATTCATCTCTTACTTTCCATTTACTTCCTCCTATGACATATATATGTAATTGATTTAACTTAGTAATATTTTCCAATTGTTTCGTGACGTCCTGGGTGATCATCCCTATAGTCACTGGATTGCCCTTGAAATATCGAATGAACTATTCGCTCGCAATTACTTTGCTGATTCAAATTTTTGGTACTATGTTTACTATAATATGAATGAAATATGCTTTGTTGCATTTCTTTAAATTATTGTTATGATTAATTGAAGTCAGTTCATTGTACGCAAATTGTATTTCTAAATAATATGTAACGCTTATTCTAAACCTATAGTAATTCAATTTTAAAATTATTCGCTGTCATCTTAATTACTACAATAATACTTGTTAAAAAAAGTTTCTGAACCTCGTCAGATTTCCCAACTTTACTAATAAAATAATTTAACTTTATTGTCATCTACTTATAACCATATCCAGGAGAATTTTGCATAATCAATGCCTTATAATATATTAATAATGAATGGTTTCCGTCCTGGAATAACCATATGTTAGCCACATCATTGTTGGTCTAAACATTTACTTAATGATTCTGTGGGATAATTTCCCCTGGCAATAATATATTTGTTTTAACTAGTTTTTAACAATATGTATATGATTACATACATAACTTTAATCATTTGATAAATACTTCACGTTATTCTTACCACTATTCCAATATATTAATATCTATTACTTTTGAACGTAATTTCTAATTAATTCGTATTTCCTATTAAATTTAACTATTAGAAGTTATACGCCATAAAATTACTTCAATATTTCATCAATATTGTTAAATTTATGAATCAATATAATATAATATATTCAATATATTCAATTTAACTATTAAAAGTTATATACTACTAAAATTTCTTCAATATTTCATCAATACCTCTAAATTTATAATCAATAAATCAAAATTCATATCAACATAACACCATTTTAAATTTCACTCAGCGGCGCATATTTACGGCGGTTCTTCTAACAAAAAAAAAAACCAAAAATTGTCCGGAACAGTCATTACTCACATGGTTCAATACATTTTGAAGCACTACACCTATGTTGGTTGAGTTCTCCTGATGCCTCCTGTCAACCCATCTCTTGCAGCCTGAATGTTTGCGTTCCAATTTGCAATTTCCAATTCCAGTTCCCATTATCCCACTCCAATTCCAAATCCGTAGTCCAAATTCAATTCCAAATCCATTCCCAATTTTCAAATCCATTATGTCTCTTCGGAAAGCCATGTGGGAATCACATATAGCCTTGTGGATAGGACATATGGAAATCACTTCCATATATACATATTCTCACTTTCTCTTCTTCTTTTCTATAAGGAAAGACTGGCAGAGGGATCACTGCCGTACACATTCCTTTTTTTCCTCTTCAGAAAAGACTGGCATAGATCACCATGTGAGGATCAACTCTTAAAGTAGGGGCGGTTTGCCCTAAGCTGACCCGTAGTCCTGGTGGAGGCATAGGAATTGAAACACACTCACTTATAAAAGTGTTTAACTTTACTAAATGTAGAGCTAGACGTCATTACGACTTAATGTCTTGCTCTACTGAAATAACAACAGTACGGATACAAATGAATAGTATCAATCTAAACGATGATTGATCATTAGGAATCTCTCCTGAGATATCTGATTATGATATGCCAATATATGAATGTATGAATATATTATAATGTCATATAATGTTATCGTTATTATGTCCTAGTAAATCTAGTCTAAGATGTCAAGGTAGCTTATACTAAACAATACGTTTATTATACTCGTAACAGTAAACATATTGTTTGGTGCATCGGCTATGAAATATATACATATACTTAATAACATTACTAATAGAAATAAGGTCGCATTCTATAATTTAGAGATTTTAGGTAGTCTTGTATAGGGATGAAAGATTCCTATACTACAAGCCTGCCATCACAGTTCTTAAGCTATGGTCGTCGCTTTGAAACAGTGAGTGACCTCATAGGCCGGTCATCATAGTTCGTAAGCTATGAGTGCCGGATTTTTTCTTCAATAAAACCACACTTTCTCATCGAATCATTTCCATTAGTAGAACTGATAAGGAAGCTATTGAAATATCTCATTGCACAAATTTCATTTTCTTTCTGTGCTGGTTGAGTCATAGATTCTATGATAGCCTATTTGAGTATCTGGAATTTATCATTTATATTTATCGATATTCATGAAGCAAATGTTGAGGCTGAAAATCTTAAAAGAGAACTATATAACAAACTAGCATTAAAAACATTCTTATCTGGACTTAAGTATCACAATATGTTACATAAGAAAATAACATTCATTATTTCTAAACTTATACGAATAAATAACTAGTGAAATAATCTTTTCCTCAGCCAAGTAATTTGCAGAATCAACAAAGTAATATTTATTGATCAGCAACGAGCTCCTTCCAATGCTCATAATACGATACAATACATCAAATAAGTCTACATCCAATACACAACCTGTCAACAGAATAATTAATTCCGCTTTTAAAATATACCTAAATACAACGAAATTAGCAAATGTTCCTCAAAATTTCTCTAGACCTTAACTAAGCCAATCCCTATGTGTGTCCACTAGGAATACTTTCAATAATTATCAAAGACCATTTACATACACTTAAAATCAACCAGTTCAAAGAAGATATATTCCAATACCGAAATAGAACAACCCTCAGATCTGAATAATGAATTCGAAACACTGGATCACGAAACTCTTGATGGGAATTTCGAATCTAATAATCCCATCGATGACAGAGAAGATTGAAATCAGGGATACGGAAATTTTCAATTCGATCCTCAAGAACAAGATCAAACGTAGACCCCAAAATAATTTCTTTTCATGTATAAGTCAATCCAGCGAACTTTCATATATAGTGTTATAGCTTTACCAGAATTCAATGTTAAATTTTGAATTGACTAAGGATTAATAAAATCCTCGATCGATCCTAATTTAGCATTCAAGTTATTGCAAAAATTTATAATAGAAGAACCCTTTATAGTTTCAACAGTTTTTTTTTTAATATGCTCATAAATATAGTGCTACCATGGCCGCATCAAAACTCTTCAATAGGGTTAGAAAACTTGAAACAGCTACAAGCTAATCTTGATTCTCCTAACGGCTGTATCATAACTGCTCATGCTAAAATTCGTTTACAATTTTACAAAACTAAACAAGACCTGAATTTGATCACAATCAGCCCCCGCACCGAATAAGTGATAAAAATTGAATCTTCTATCGAAAATGGTGACATAATAATACCTCACACGAAAATTCTCAAATATGACATACCGAATTTTCTAACAGTCGCAAAAACTGTTCAGCTACGACAACTATTTTGAATAACACAACTGAAACATGAATTTTTCTTAACCAATTGAAGTTGAAAAGCATAAAGGTGAAACGAGATTAATTGAAGAGATAAACTTCAATAACATTTTAACGGAATAATAAATAAAACTACTTTGTTTTACTATCACTGAAATTCAATATAGTCGTTACAATAGTTTCAACACTAAACGTGTCATCATAAAATGAATTTAACAAATATTAAATCTACTATATATAGGTTGAAGAAGGATTTCAAACAAATTTTATGGCTATAGGAAATAGTTCTAGGAAAAACCAGAGAGGGGTAAGGTGATTAGGTAATTCCGTGAGGACATTAGTGGTGCGGGTATACTTACTAACAGACTTGAAATACTACAATCAGGTTATTAATACATTGGAGAGATTACTGTAATATAAATCTAGTTGATCTTTTAGGATCTTATTACCATACATCTTCATTCCTTTGAAAATTTCCATTGACTCTAATATATTAAGTTTTGAAGTTTTATCTTCACTATGTAAAATTTGGACATTATTCAAATAAGGAAAGGTATGGCCTGTTTCTAAAATATGATTCGCAAATGAAGAATCGGTTTTATTATTTTTAAAGGAACGAAAATGTTCTTTATATCTAACTGCTATGTTACGGCAAGATCTACCTATGTAAAAACTATCACACTCTGAACAAGTTAGTTTATAAACTCCGGGTCTTTTAAATTTGTCAGTTTTATCTTTATATATATATATATATATATATATATATATATATATATATATATATATATATATATATATATATATATATATATATATATATGTAGAACTGGATTCTCGGGTATTGATCCGCGTTGTGTGGTTTCGGTCCTCAAAAGGACCGTAAGAAGTACGGGCCATATGATCAACTTTAGCGGCACAAAGACTCTAGCCAACATTGAACACTTCTACACCAGAATAACCAGGGAGGCAATAGAGATCGAGAAACGTCCACATAGTCTTAACAAACGAGATGACGGACTAAGATTACCAGCAACATGGAAACCCGCTTTAGAAAGTCGGAAGATACAACCAAAAACAAGAGAGAACGTGGTATCCAGTGCACGTGCAACAGGTCACGGAAACTTTCCGGCTGATTCCAGCGTCGCAATGACGTCATCCAAACGTGTCACTCGGAGCCAAACACGTAGAAATCAACCAAGCGTGAAATAGTTCGAAAGTCCAAAGGTCAAGCATAACGGAGGATATGAATACCTGTCCCTCCAAGTAAGCGTCAGTTCGCCTAGATTTTCCAGACTCTACGGTCGAATCACCTGAAGATGGCAAATGCGACTTTGCCGAAACGTCGTGAAATTGGTCCTTTTGAGGACCGAAACCACACAACGCGGATCAATACCCGAGAATCCAGTTCTACACATTACGTCCGCGAGAACCTAAGAAGAAACATATATATATATATATATATATATATATATATATATATATATAAAGCGTAAACTTCGGCTACACGATGTGGTACTTACCGTAAAGTTTGACTACAAGGCGTCAAGTTTGGCTACGTAGCCAAACTTGCGCGACATATAACGTAAACTTCGACTACACGACATAGTACCGCGTGACTTCAAAATTTACGTTTAGTATAAAAATTTTATATCGTAAACGTTGATTTCGACCACAAAAACTTAGGTATTTGGCGTCAAGTTTGGCTACTTGATTCGTTATATGCTAGACGGGAAATTCTCAAGATAATTATTATATATTTTTAGAGTATTTCGAACATGAGGATAAGAAGATAAAAGTAAAATTCTTTTCAAATTGATATTTTCAAATAAATAATACGCAGTATCTTGACCATAATTTTGTATCATATTACTTGTTATATACAATCTAGAGCTACTTTGAAAACCATTTTCACAATAATTAACTGAAAAGCACAAAAAAAAAATTAGCAACACCTTCATCCTCAATGTGGTTGTGTATTTTGCATATGTATTAATCCATAAATGAAAAATTATCAATGTCGCATGGCTAAAAGCACCTTTGCAAGTTGGTCATGCAATTTTCGGAGGCAATTTGGAAATGCTCTCAACTTTTCGTTCATTCCGAAAACCAACTCCCTCGTGAATATCCTGAGATCCATTACATTGATTGAGGGAAATGCTTATAATGAAATAATAATGACACCTGAAATTAAATTTTGTTTATATTTCAATCTGAAGCTTTGCAATCAGGTTAACCTATACTTTTGCAAGATCTTTTCCAACAATAAATCTCAAATTTCTATAACATTACAATAATTGAGGAAAATGCTTATAATAAAAAAATACAGATACCCGAAATTAAATTTTGTTTATATTTCAATCTCAATCAAAGAATCAGGCTAGCTTATAGCCTATAATTTTTGCAACATCTTTTCCAACAATAGATATCGAATTTCTATAACATTACAATAATTGAGGGGAATGCTTATAATGAAAAAATAATGAGACCAGAAGTGAAATTTTATTTATTTTTCAATCTCAAGCTTTGCTATCAGGTTAATCTATAAGTTTTGCAACATCTTCCCCAACGATAACCTCCAAATTTCTATAACACTGCATTAATCTAGGGAAAGCTTATAATGAAAAAATAGTGACATCCGAAATAAAATTTTGTATATATCTCAATCTCAAGCTTTGCAAGCAAGTTAACCCATAAATTTTGTAACATCTTTTCCAACGATAAACTCCAAATTTCTATAACATTACATTAATTGAGGGAAATGCTTATAATGAAAAAATAAAGACACCCGAAATAAAATTTTATTTATATTTCAATCTAAAGCTTTGCAAGCAAGTCAACCTACAGATTTTGCAACATCTTTTCCAACAATAAACTCCAACTTTCCATAACGCTACATTAATTGGGGGAAAAGCTCATAATAAAAAAATTATGACACCCGGAATAAAACATTGTTTATATTTCAATTTCATGCTTTGCAAGCAAGTTAAACCATGTATTTTGTAACATCTTTTCCAACGATGAACTGCAAATTTCTATAACATTACATTAATTGAGAGAAATGCTTATACTGAAAAAATAATGAAAACGATACAAAATTTTGTTTATATTTCAATCTCAAGCTTTGCAATCAGGTTAACCTATGAATTTTGCAATATTTATTCCAACGATAAACTCCAACTTTCCATAACGTTACATTAATTGTGGGAAAAGCTCATAAGAAAGAAATTATGACACCCGAAATAAAACTTAGTTTATATTTCAATTTCAACCTTTGCAAGCAAGCTAACCCATAAATTTTGTAACATCTTTTCCAACGATAAACTCCAAATTTCTATAATATTACATTAATTGAGGGAAATGCTTATAATGGGAAAATAATGATACCCGAAATAAAATTTTGTTTATATTTCAATCTCAAGCTTTGCAAGCAAGTCAACCTATAGATTTTGCAACATCTTTTCCAACAATAAACTACAAATTTCTATAACATTACATTAATTGAGTGAAATGCTTATACTGAAAGAATAATGACAGCCGAAACAAAATTTTGTCTATATTTCAATCTCAAGCTTTGCAATCAGGTTAACCTATAAATTTTGCGACATCTTTTCCAACGATACATTCCATATTTCTATAAATAAGATGTGCTCTAACACAATGTTTAAATGAATATCGCGGTTAATAATATGTACCTGACATACACGAAATACAATATCTTTTATATGATGTGACTTTGGCATGACGTTGTATAGACAGGAATAGGATTATCTAACCACTTATCTGGTAAACTGCATAGATTGAAAAGGATTACCCCTCTGTTAGCTTCTGTATTGAGGTAATATATTTGTTTTCAAATCAAATGGAACACTGTATTTATGTTTACATTTCTTCAATTATCCTCAAAATTTATTATGTGTGATGTTAGTTTTATAAGATCTGTCTATTTTAGTCATATGCAACAAAAGAATCATTTTGATTTGTTGATTTCTTCTTAATTTTTCTCACAAAATTCAAAAGTAGCGTATTCAGTTAGTTCCACATAAATACATCTCTATGTTCTCTGCCTTGTGTTTCACAAATTTGTTCGATTAGATCAAAATTTTCAGGGATGTGTTCGATCGCGATCCACTCGAACAGTTGTGTATTCAATGTAGCCTTAAAATTATGATCCCATGTCTGGGTTGCAATTAAAGTCATTATTACCAAAATATTAATCTTTTCCCAAATCATTAGAATTTGTACATTTTATATTGCCGACTTCATTTTTGTCAATAAATAAAATTACATTATTGTTAGTTCCTTTATTAAAAAAGGTTCATCATCTTGATATAAGAAAAACACCCGATACATTGTTTAATATCACTAATTTCTTGAAAAAAATCGATTTCGCACTTCCGACAAATAAACTGGTCATTGACAGATAAGTTTGAATTAAACAAATAATACTATAGTACCAAGAAAACTTTACAATAATTTTGGAACATCAACAGATCAAATATTTGAATTGAGATGACTGAATGGAAACTAAATCATCAATGGTTCCCAAATCGGTGTTGAATCGTTGCTTAATTTGTGAATGAATTGTATATCTTGATACTAACAGCAATTGCATTTTTAGTTCCATTGTTGCAGTCATTTTTATTTTTCATGTACTCTAAGTGACCGTATTCGTTAACTCCTTCCAAATTATTCGCAAATGTATGAAAATTTAAGTGAATAATTCAAAATTAAGGTAAAGTTTCCTTATTGTTGTACCTGTCTTCCAAAGTTATTTTGAAGATATACATGGTTCTGAAAAATTAATAGAAATTGGTGACATATTATGAATTAGTATGATGAAAATTAAATATTCATTTGATTTTGTATTGTGGTTCAGAATTGGATCAATTTCATTTGCGAGTCTTATGTTTGAGTCGCAGTATTCAATATTCATTCATCTTTCCAAAATTGTGAAAGACGGTGAAAGAATGTTCGAATTCATCGTTTTAAAGAGTATTCTTAATATGAGAATAATTAAATTAGACTTGAAATCTTATTGTAGAATTCAGAATAAGTGTAGGCAAATGAGTTAATATTCCACTTCCTACTATAACTTATTCATAATTTATATTCGTATTGCCAAATAGTCGCAGACACAGTTGAGGGTACAAACTACCTGGAGATTTAATTTCTCGGGTCAGTTTATTACTACCACTAAATTAGAGAAATGCGTTGAAGAAAATATTGAATTGAGGCTATTGAACTATTACTAGTAACTTCTGGATCGTCGAAAATATCAACAAATTAATGTTATCTTATTTTATGATTTCGGATAGCAAAGAAAATAACCTCTATATCATACAGGATGATTGATTGAGAAAGTTCATTATTTATATGATATCCAAAATCTGATTCAGTTTTAGCGCAGTCATAAATTCCTCTCATACCGTATTATTGTTCTTATTCTCATATCAATTTTCATCACAAAGAAGCACCATAATGAACATTTGACAAAGAAAATAGTAGTCTATGAAAAACAATAAAATATCCTTGGTTCATTTGTAATAAAATAAATCACATTTCATATTTTCTCAATCATAATTACAAATTTTAATTGATTTTTCTTTTTTTTATGTTTCTTTCAAAGCATAGTTGTTATTCTGTCCTCTACTCATTTTTTGTGAACAACGTAAACGAAAATATTGATTACCATATAAAATAATTGATTGTTGTAGCCGTTAACTTATGGTAATTCATCATATTGATAACGGGAATAAGTAAACGCTGTATACAATGATGTATATTCTATCAGTGTATACAATATCTGTACTATCAGAAGGTAAATGCTATACTATAATATCACTAATTTATTACATTATTCGCAGAAATAATTTACATAGTCTGGAAATACCTCGGTCCATTGAATGAGATTATTAATAACCTTAAATAGGCTGGAATGGATAAGGTTCACTTGGTCATTAAGTAGGCAAATTGTGGAATCATTTTTGTGTTTGAAGATACCAAGTCACTCTAATAAATTTAATTTTGAGCGTTTATACAGAGATGTAAGATTCTCGTTCATTAATATCCGATAAAATAGTGCTTATTTCCTAAAAGATGATTACCAAAGGTGGTATCTGTGGTATCTGATTTTTGTGAATTAAAGGATCTCAAATGTTCTCTATACCTAATATGTATTGAGAGAGTCTGCCCTATCAAAATCTGAGCATGTTCCTGATTGTTCCAGTTTGAATATTCGAGTTTTTGAACCTTGTTTTAAAGGCAATTTTTAGATCATGTTTAGAGATAATGTTAGCTATTTTATTTGAAATTGGTCCTAAATAAAGTGATAGATGCAAATTTTTGTTTATTATTATCCTCAAATATGGGGTAAATCCTATGGACGGCATTTTTTTCCTGCTCAGTGATAACTTACTGTGTTAACATTTGAAAATGACAGTCTAACTGTCGAAACTGCAGTCACTTTTCGTACTAAAATTAGTGCTATTATACATAGAAGAAACAGGGTGTGCTCATTTTCCTTACCAAGACTATTGTTTTGAATTGATTTCTTTCAAAACGAGATTGACTTTCTGTTCAGTAGTACTATATTCTCAATACTTTATTAACAACTTTCATTTGCGATATCAATGATCCCGCGAACCAATGTGGGAATGGTTAATTCGAAAGTTGTTAATAAAGTACTGAGAATAGTATATTTTCATAAAATTTTTCATAAATTCAAAAGTAGTCTTAAATTATTTTCATTTGATCATATCCAACCTAAGCATTTCGCCGTTTGTGAAAAATAAACCAAAAAGAAACACAGAATAATTCTTATATAATATGAAGTTATAAAATTATAGATGCTACTAATTACTCAAGAGATTGTGATTTATTAGGTACTTCGAAAATCATTAGTTTCCCAGTCCTATTCATCTAGTTTAAAATCAAAACATATAATCAATCGCCAATCAACTGAACAAAATATTACCATACCGGTAACATATAAATGGGTAGGTACCTATTGAACAAAATAACGATTTAGGTTTGATTTTTGTTAGTTTAATACATTCAATCTCTAACTATGTCACTATGTGGAGAAATACTTGAATAATAATGAAAATAAAACGCTGCATTTTCATAATTTCATGGTGACTGGTTGTATCCATAATAATAAATCTGCAGGTAGTTCACACCCCTCTGTGTCGGTCACTATTTATCAATAAGAACAGAACTTCTAAGAGAGCTATAGAAGCAATTGGAAATTCATGCATTAAACATTTTGCCTCATACCATTTTAGCAAAGCGAAACAATAATAATCTATTGCAAAAACAGAATAATCTTCGAAAAGCCATAAAATAGATTGTATTGAAAAAACCATCGTTACATTATGAATATAAGGAAATTATCAACAGAGAAGTAAATCATTTACATAATATTGTTTTGAAACCACATTTATCTATTACTATCTATTTAAAAAGTTTGCTCAAAATTTCGGTTTGTTATATAAATAATAAAAATTCACCCAAATTTTGTTTTTAGTTGGTTTAAAAGTTGTTATAGCCAACATGGATTATTATTCAGGGTTCAAATTCATTGTGTTTATAAGCTTTCGATTTCAACTACAACACTTCATTCTGAAACATTCTAAATTATCTTCATTATTTATTCATGAATTACTACAAAATTTGAGACTAATATTGTTATCAGGAAATTTACTTACTAAAATTCTAATCCGTATCTAGTTGATTAGATATTGGCTTCACTGATATTATAGATAGAAAAAAACAGCAATTTCTATTTCTTCAAATACACAGCTACTTTGGATTATCGAAGAATTATATAGGATTAATTGACATGGAACTTTACAAAGATGGAGGGTTCAAAGAATAGATGAAAGTTCTGATAACTTATATACATGGGAGCATAATCATTTTTGCGTAATATGAATTCTGCATTCTTAATCTGTCAAGTTACAAACCATAGATTTTCTAATCCTATCATGGGTTGTCTTGAATATATCTAATAGTGATTGAATTAAAGTTTCAGAAAATATATGAAGAGTCTTATTTATTTTCATGGTTTATCAATAATAGAACATAGCTACATAGATGAATGCTAATTTACGCCACCTAAGTATTGATTTTTTGATATAAATGTGGCTTCTTCTATATTTATTGGTATAATTTAAAGTTTAGAATAAATAAATAAATTATGTTAGTGAATAAAACAATATTTAATTTGGATGAAATGTTATTGGTATATTTCGATAATTCTTTATTTTAATTTTTTATAAGGAATTTTATTCATAAAATTATTGATTTTTTATGGTTTCTAAGTATAACAAATTTATTCATAGTTATAATTAAGAATTAAATTTTGAGAAAATTTGTACAGAATTATTATAAATGAAAAAATTTTTATTAAAAACTAAATCAATTATTTATTATTGAGATATTTAGAGATTGTCACATTCTCATCGTAATATCTTAACCGACATTCAATCTGATATGCTCAAGAATGAAGGTAACATTTAGTGGAACATGTGTAGCTGAAGTTTACGTTATATACCAAAAGGAATAAGATATACTAGTATAAATATATACCGTATATATTTATACGCGAGCCCGAACTTTACGCTTTACATATATATATATATATATATATATATATATATGTTTCTTCTTAGGTTCTCGCGGACGTAATGTGTAGAACTGGATTCTCGGGTATTGATCCGCGTTGTGTGGTTTCGGTCCTCAAAAGGACCAATTTCACGACGTTCCGGCAAAGTCGCATTTGCCATCTTCAGGTGATTCGACCGTAGAGTTTCGCCTAGATTTTCAAAACTCTACGGTCGAATCACCTGAAGATGGCAAATGCGACTTTGCCGAAACGTCGTGAAATTGGTCCTTTTGAGGACCGAAACCACACAACGCGGATCAATACCCGAGAATCCAGTTCTACATATATATATATATATATATATATATATGTATATTACAAGTCAACACTACAATGTAGTGTTCATTTGTAACATAATGAATTTCCATTCCAACAAGTAAAAAAAATATATAGTGATAGAGGAAAAACATTGACAAATTACATAGATTCTTACTACTTCTAATTAAAAATTATAACTTCAGAAGTTGGAGAATAAAACTAAAATTTTACACAAAACTTTTAACATTTAATTTAAAAATGCTGACAAATTGTTTCACCACACTGTGGCATTATCAAAGCGAGGAGTTATCAACTAAAGCTAAATCTAAAAGTATGTCCTTAAATATCAGGGATCAGAATGTGGTGCAAATTGAGGGATGGGGGTGGATAATGGTGGGAGTGTGTTTACAAAATTGTTAACAAGCGGTGAATTATATGTGTCGATTTGATCATTTAATATTACATTATTATTGTTTTTTGCGTGTTTCAAAATTTCTATGGATTCTAATATATTAAGTTTATGTCCTTTTTCCTGAATATGTAGAATATCAGGATTAAGGGTGAAATTGTGGTTATGTTCTAACAGGTGATTTGCGTAATTAGAGTCTTCTTTTTTGAGCCTGTAACTTCTCAAATGTTCATTGAACCTTACGCTGAAACTGCGTCCAGTTTGTCCTATGTACAAAGCACTACAGGCATCACATCTCAGTCTGTAAACTCCAGATTTCTTTAAGTTATCTTTCTTAGATTTCGAGTTATTAATATACGAGCATAGGTTATTTGTTGTTTTAAAGGCGACGTTTTTATTCTGTTTTTTAAGGAATTGAGATATTTTTAGTGAATGTTTACCTAAATATGTTAGACATGTGAAATTTGATTTTGTATTATTATTAATTTGCGGATAAATTATGCTTAAGGCTTTTTTATTGAGTTTATTTTGGAGTATTTTATTAATTATCTTGACATTATAACCGTTATTTTTGGCAATATCTACGATTCTGTTTAATTCTAATTTGTCAGCATTTTTAAATTAAATGTTAAAAGTTTTGTGTAAAATTTGAGTTTTATTCTCCAACTTCTGAAGTATTATGAATTTACACTACGTAAACGCCGAAACCATAGATATAAAAATTATAAAATTACTGTTTTGCTTTCAAATTAACAAGTGTTTGTTTCTTTATCTCTAAATCTAAGGGCAGGACTTCCCTCATGAGGTCTTGCTGTTCAAGCTGCCATTTCACATCATTTTGACCTTTTTTTTAATTCCATGTCTGCAATGGCCAATCTTTTATCCAGGAGGGAATCATATTTCTCTGCGATTGTCGAGGATGTCAATTCCCGAGAAACTAAAGGTCTTCTCCTACTGGAAGTTGCATTTGCCAAGATAGTTGGCTTTCGAGTTCTCAACATGCTGCTCTTGAATTCGCTCAGTCCCCAGCCTAGTGTTGGTTGATTCTGTCATAAAAAATATTATATTTCTACGATATATTTATGTTTTCCAAAATACCTTACCATATCAGTAGTTTTGATTTCATCGTTAGAATTACCAGGTTCGTCACAATTATCAGGTTCCATTGGCACATTGATTGATTCCTGTGAATAATAGATTTTTAATGAAGAGAATAAATTGAGCTACAACTTTCCGCACATCCATGTTTCTGTTGCTGTAAAATTTTTCAAGTGAATGCACCTCTCTATACCTCGATTCTGAACATGAAGAATTGAATTCATTGGCTACAGCTTTCCAGGCCTTGTTCTTCTCATCAACACTGACACCGTCAGTTTTCTTGCATTCAATAATGTGCTTATATTTATGCACAAGGCTTAAAAGCAGTTGCTTCTCAGTTTCAGAAAAATTAGGGATACGGGTCTTCTTTACAATAGTTCTCTACGAAAATAACAGTTTTCAGTAGAATTCACTACGATAATTGTGTATTATATTACCTTATTACTTTCCATTTCAACGGTGCAAATGGGCTTTAGTAACACTGCTTGTGATTCTGGGCCTGGGAAAAAACCGTTTTACCCATAGATAACTCTACTACCGTACTACCTAGTAGAGTTATCTATGGTTTTACATCCCTCGTGATCCAAGCGCTAGCTAGTGGTCGAGCGAGGGACTACGACCGTGGGGACCCGTAAGCGACTCAACTCAACCATAGAGTTTCCGGACCTGTGTATACGACCGTGGGCAGTCTCATGGTGTGCAAAGCTCATAGAAATGCCATAGCAGTTCATAGATACAACATGACAGTTCACACCCCATCATGAACGTTCAGACAGATGCCATCACAGTTCATCTGTCATGATGGTTGATCGTTTGACATACAGACGCAATCACAGTACATACAGACGCCGTGACACCTCCTAGGAAATGACCACATGATAGACGTATATTTTAACATAGAATATGTTTTTACGGAGAACCTAATTGATGGAAAGCGTTACGCGGGAACCGTTACGTGGATTCGTAACAGATCTGATTGGTCAAGACCAATAGGCTCCTCCTTCTCTTATTCTAGCGCCGAGCGAGCGAGGAAGCAACCAAGGGTAGAGGAGTGTATACGTGACTGTGAGACACCATCATATAAGACAGTTCACTGAAGACGCGGACCTTGTTCGGAATTATCAATTTATTCTCTTTTATTTGTTGGGAAGAAAGAACATTAAACATTTTCAATGTTATTCGTTTTTATCTATAAAAAACTGTACATTTTTTTTGTATATCTCCGTAGTAAATAAAATAGATTACATATTATATAAATTTAACAATTTTTATACTAACATTCAGTTTACGATTGAAAGTGAACAAAATAATAAGCTCAACTTTCTAGATTTAACAATTACAGTAAAGAATAATTCAAATGGCTTACTCACCAGATGGTACACAAAACCTAGAACCTACTTGGTCTGGATGTTACCAAAATTTTTATACAAACCAACCTTTACAATATATTAGTAATTCTATAAAAGCTCTAATAGACCGAGCTTAATTGTAACCTCGTCTAAGTATAGGACAGATTTTTAAAACAAAGCAAAAGTGAATTACTAAAATCTGTAAGCAATGCATTCATAATTTCTACAATAAAGAAAATAAATATGAACAATCTGAAAATAATCTGAATAATGATAACAAACAGTTCATAGGTATTCCATACATGAATGACTTATCAGAAAAAAAACAAAATATATTGCAGAACCACATGACATAACTGTTTCTCATAAATGATATCAAAAAAACCTTTTTTCAAAATTAAAAAGTAGAACACCTAGAAATAAAATTACATGAAAACTGTCAGAAGCTACAGGTGATAGAAGGAAAATTTATGTTACTATGATAAAAATGTTATATTGTACTAATGTTAAACATCTTCTAAAATTCGAATCTTATTATCACGGGTCAAAATGGGAGCACGGTTACAAGTATATTTTCAAATTTTGTAAAATTAATTGACAAACATCATTGACACTAGAAAGTGAATGAATTTGACAGACCCGCTGTGATTTCAACATTCTCCGAATCTAAGTTATGATTCTTCTCCTTACAATGTTTGGCTAAAACATATGTTTTTATTGTTATTATACAACCACATTTATGTTGTGTGATTCTATTTTAAGGTTTTGTAGAGTATATACAATGTATGTTAAAATACAATATATAGTGTGAGTTTTTGGTATTTTATCCATCGGTTTGGTGAAGGCTGAATCTGCTTTCACCAAATTTTTCTTCGCTAATATAATATCTCCTGATTTGAAGACTTTCAATAATTTTTAGCTCAAACCACCTACATTTGGTACAAGACCAAATTTTTGTGAATTTACTATAGTGTTACTATTATTGTATTCATTATTTGGATTAATATCTATAATTGTGATGCTAAAGATTAACTGTTTCAATAGTGAAGGAGGGTATGAATTTCCCAATAAAATATTTTTCAATATGAAGGTTGTATGTAAGATTTGAAGGATACGAATATTATGCAAGAACTAGATTCATGTTTATTTTTCCCGATTAATGTAAATGATAATGCATGTATCTACAAGAATTTTTTGATTTTTCATACCAATCTAAGATGATTTGGTAATTGGCATTTCTAGTCAGCTAAGTGTTGAATACTCTATTAAACTCAGGTGTTTTAATTATAGTTGTAGCAAAGCTGCCTTATTAATTATGAATTAGAATTCATTCAGATATAGAATAGAATATAATAGAATGGAATAGAATAGAATTTAATATGCGTAAGGTATCATTTACAAGGAATATAAGTTTATGAAAACATAATTGATTATAATAATCAAAAATTACCCACGAAAGCTGTTTGCTTGTATGTGGACAAAAAGAAAAAAATTTCCAAACAAGTTGCTAAAATTCAAGATGGGTCTAAGAAAACCCAGAACGTAAATAGAAATAGAATATTCTCCCTTGCCTTTTATTACGAACAAGTCAAGTACATGAGATCATTTCTTAGTACGACCGTCCCGTCATAAATTAATACAGTTAGTTCTTTGTATCTGTGGGACGGAAACGAAGTGTATAGTCTTTGAATTCTTGTCAAGGAAGGGTCATTATCATTAATAAAATATAGACAAAGTCGAAGAGGTTCCTTACAGTTTCAATAGGGAATCATAAATTACGTATTTAACAGGAATGGTTCTAAGGAAAACAGTATATTGATAGTTAAGACATATATATGAGTATTACTTATATCTATTGATATTGTATTGTTGCTTGATTTGCCTAGCTAATGAGAAGCCCGTGATATCGGGTCACTTCCAGGTTATCGGTACACTTACTGCAAGTTATATTGATATTAATTGATCAAGGCAAGTGATATATAAGAATGAATTTGATAAAATATGTAAATTGATAACCTTCAGAAGACCAGAGAATGGGTCGTTATTACATGGGTAGCTGCAATACCGAAGAAGTTGCAGTTTTTCTACTATTTTACATTAGACTATTATCTCTAGGCAACAATTCAGGAATCAAAAATTGATTTGTCTGTGTTATGATTTGGAAATATGAATTTTCAGATATATGTGATCTATTTTGTTGAGCTGCAATAATATTTGATTCTGCACTTCGCAAAATTCTTCTAAAAGAGACTCAATTTCTTCCAATCTTGTTGAAACATCAAATTTTCTGGTGTGACATTATTTGAAAACGTATTTGATCTTGTTAATTGACTTTTGAAAAACCCTTGCTTCTGTTATTGATGCCTTCAGCTCCGCATCCATTCCATTGTTATTAGCAGTTAGGAATAGGAATATGTTTTAAAACCTCTCTCGCAAGTGAAATTATGCTTTTAAAGGAGGTGATTCAGTGTTTAATATGTAAATCTGTGTTGGTGAAGGTGTTCTGTTTCTGTGGTTCATGCATTCATAGAGAGCGGCGTTAGTTCTAGCCACGGTCGTACATACAGGTCTGGCAACTCTATTGTTCGACATGAGTCTCTTACATGTCGCCAAACTCGTAGTCCCTCGCTCAGCCACCAGCTAGCGCTTGAATCGAAGTATGGCAACAATCACATTATTAAGTAAAATAATCTTTCTCGTGACGCAATATTTACTATTTTGATTTGAGAGAGGAATAGAACTGTTACTCTTGTCAAAATGTATTACTCACCTTAAAAATAACTTCCCCTCTTACGTTATACATGACGCACTATTTTCTTACGAATTTTTTTTCGAAGTGATGCTCGCTCACATAAAGGACCTCGTTAAAACGATTTCTTTCCGGAATCGCAAGCATCCACTTTTTTTGCATTTACGCATCTTTCGGCACTTCGAAAACAGAAGTTTTTTGCTTCATACTTTTGGACCCCGTTTCACATTTCGGCACAATGCATGGTTTCGTCATTTTTTCCTAAAAACGCAGGTATTCCTTGTGTTTACAAGTCAACAATGACAGTTGTCAGAGAAGACGTTCGTATACGTGTCAGAGATCATTCTTCGACTACTGCGCCCCCTTTTGGTACTACGCGACAGTTGACGCTTAGCGGACTCACTTCTCACATAGGAAACAGCCTTGAGTTCCCAGACCTGTATGTACGACCGTGGTTCTAGCTAACTAACCAGACCTTCAAAAACCGGAAACAAGATAGAGACTTAATAATTGTAGCGTCTCATAGTGTCGAATAGAAGTAGCAAACATATTGTTGACGTAATAAGTAAACCAATATAAAAGTTTATTAACAAAGTTGATATTCATTATTAACCCTCAACTTTAATAGGTTATGGGCCCAGTTCACTATTTCAAGCAAGTAAAGAGTACTTAGTTGGGAACATTTCAGAAACTGAAATTAGTCAGTTGTGTTTTGTGTTGGGCAAAATGTGAATAAGGTTAATCAAGTACAATGTCGAGCTTTGGGCTAGGAGCAGTTCCTATACTGGGAGCAAATAACTTCAATAATTGGCTCTTTAGAATAATGACGATTTTAAAACGTGAACAATGCAATTGAAAAACCAGAACCGGGCGCATTCGCTAGTACGGAAGAGCAAGCAGTTTGGAAAAAGTTAGACTTTAAAGCCCAATCAGTCATAGTGTAAGGTATTTCAGACAAACATTTAGATATAATTAAACACTGCAAAATTCGAAACAACAAATTGATGTATTAAAAGGAGTTTTTGTAAGATCGAGTTCATTTACAAAATTGTCATTATAGAGAAAACTCATGGATTTAAAATCAACAACAGATGAAAAGTTGGAGGATCTATTTCTAAGGTTTGATACAATTATTAGAGATTCAAAAGAACATGGTACAGATCTAAATGAAATACTTCTACCATTGCCCTCGAAATATAGTACAGTAGTAACAGCTCTAGAGACTGTAACAAATGTGACATCAGATTTTGTAAAGGCTAGGTTACTAGATGGAGAACTAAAGTTACTCGCAAAACAAAATGATAACTATGCAGAAAGTGAAACAAGCTTTAAAGTATGTGCGAGAGGCACAGGCTGCCATAAATGTGGTAATCTAGATCATTTCCTAGCACAATGCCCAAAACATGTGCCATATAGGAGTAGATCAAGCTATAGAGGCCGAGGATTTAGAAACAGAGGTGGTTTTGGTGAGAGTAACAAAGGACATGAAAATAAACATCAGGCAAACAACTCAGCAGAAGAGGAAATACAATTGTATGCAGCAAATATATGTACAGATATCGAAGGTAAAATATCCTTTGTACTAGATTCTGGGGCAATTAATCATTTCGTAACAGGTTCCATAGAAAAACACATGATTAATGTAAAAGAATTGACAAATGTTATATCAATACATATAATATAGCAAATGGGCAAGTCTCTTGACGACAAATAATATGGGAACTTTAAAATTTTTTTGTCAAGATCAGAAAGTGTCAATTGAAGCATTCATCGTGCCAAATAGTGAATATAATTTACTTTCAGCATCAAAATTATCATCTTTCGGTAACAAATTATAGTTGAAAAGGAAAAAATTGGAAATATGTGGGAAAAATTTCTCTTTGGAATGCAAGTTTGAAAATGGACATTTTAACTGCTGATAAATTGGTGAATAAAGTAGAATTTGGGAACATCGCAGTCGATGATTTATGGCATTAAAGCCTAGGACACCCTGGGAAAGATACACTTACGCAGCTAGGCTTACCATTTAAAGAACAAATTTGCTCCACATGTATTGAAGGGAAAGGAACTAGCTACGCTTTTAAGAAAACAGAAAAACGAACAAAAAAATGTAGGTGAATTAATACATAGTGACATATGGGGTCCAGTCAATCCAACGTCAGTTGAAGGAGCAAAATATTTCCAAACAAAAATAGATGATTTCTCACATTTTGTTGTAATTCAATTAATAAAATCTAAAAATGAGGCTGAACCAAACTTGATAGAGTATATACACGAAGTAGAAAGACAACATGAAGTTAAAGTAGAAGCATTCAGACTTAACAATGGTGGTGAATTTATCTCAAATATTTTCAAGGAATATTGCAAGAAAAAAGGTATAATCTTAGAATATACTATGCCTTAAGAAAATGGAATTGCAGAGAGGATGAACAGGACAAAGGAGTGCCAAAACAGCTGTGGAGCGAAGTTCTAAGATGCTCGGTGTATGAATTGAATCGATTTCCAACAACAGCATTACCAAGAGGTACGACACCATCAAGAATTTGACAGGATAAAAATGATCTAAGCAAACTGAAAGTCCTTGGATGTCGAGCATGATACACAGTATTGCCAAAAGGTAACAAGTTCGATGAAAGAGCAAAGAAAGCTGTAATGGTTGGATATTGTGGTGGTAGATACAGATTATAGTTACCCATTGAAGAAAAATCAATAAGATCAAGAGATGTTCGTTTCGATGAGAACATTATGGAATATAAGGCAAAAATGACAGAGGAAATTCAAGAAAAATCTTTAGACGAGCAACAAAAGCAAACAATAATCTATTTTCCTGAAGAACAGGAAAATGAAACTGAGACACAAAATTTTGAAGAACAATCTGAATATAATGAATCAAGAGAGACAAGTATAATCAGTGAAAGTACAAATGAAGAATATGAAGAAAACGATGACAATATCGGACAATCAACGAGGACAATAACCAAATCTGGAAGAACTGTAACAAAACCCAAGTGGTTGAATGACTATGAAATATATACAGCTTACTGATGAATATCAGAAAATTATGAACAGCTAAGAACCTACAAAGAACCAAGAAAAATACCTGAGTGGCAAGAAGCAATAAATAAAGAGCTAAGTTCACATCAAAAACTAGAAACTTGTCAACCAGCAAAACTTACTGAGGGCCAATCAGCTATTGATACACGCTGGATATTCAAAATGAAAGAGGATGGGACAAGAAAAGCATGACTTGTTGCTAATGGTTTCCAGGTAGCTTATAACGGAGGTGAAGAATTCACTAATGCACCTGTGTGTAGATTATCTACAATCAGATTATTAATATCAGTTTCTGTGCAAAATGATTTGAAATTACATCAAATAGACGTGCCTACAGTATTTCTAAATGGAACTTCAGATAATAAAGTCTTTATTAAAGCACCAGAGGAACTTAAAATGAAATCCAAGTATTTTAAACTAAAACGTGCATTATGTGATCTCAGAAATGCACCAAAGTGTTGGAACATAAAGTTCAATGAAGTGATGAAAAAATTGAATTTTAAAAGGTCAGAATATGATTACTGCCTGTAAGTGAAGAATACTATTTACCTAGTACTTTTTGTAGATGACGCATTTATATCAGGACCAGGAAATGATGTCAATGAATTGATTAAAAATCTAGACATAGAATTTAAAATAAGAAAATGAAACAATTTTTGGGAATGGAAGTAAATAAAATTGATAAAGGTTCAAAAATCACGCAAATGAAAATGATTTTGAGACTACTTGAATAATTTGGCATGCAAAATACCAGATCAGTAGCAACACCCATGGAAGTTAAGTTTCGAGTTAGTGAAACAGAACCAGTCATTGAAAACATTCCTCACAGAAGATTAATATACAGCTTGCAGTGTTGCTTACTTGAGCAGATTCTTAGACAAACCGACAGCAAGTACATGGAACGCCGGAAAAAGAATACTTCGTTATCTGAATACAACTAAAAATTATGGACCTATGTTCATAAAAGGAGACACTAGTGAATTGATTGCATTGTCTGACGCAGACTGGGGTGGTGATAGGCAAACAAGAAAGACTGTGAAAAAGGAGACACTAGTGAATTGATTGGATTGTGTAACGGAGACTGGGGTGGTGATAGGCAAACAAGAAAAACACTATCATTGATGGAAGCAGAATATATTTCAGCTGGTGCAGCAGCGCAAGAAGTGGTAAACATTAGTGGTATATTGAGTGAATTTAAATTCAACAAGCCAATAACCTCAAAATTAGACAATACTAGTGCTATTTCCGTGATTAAAAATTTTGAAAATTCAGAGCGTGGCAAACATATCGAAATCAAATCATTAAAGAGCTATGTTTAAGAAAGAAAATAATCTTGGAATATATTCCCTCAAATGACAACATAGTCGATATGTTTACGAAACCTTTGGGAAGAGATAAATTTGGAAAATTTAGGTTAAGTATTTGCAGTTTATATTTTTGTTTGTTCTGTATTTGTGTAACTTCAAGTTCAGAACAATTTAAATGTTTTTGTTGATTTAATACGTTTAAATTGAAGAAGGGTGTTAAATATGTGAATCTTTGTTGGTGAAGTTGTTCTGTTTCTGTGGTTCATGCATTCATAAAGAGCGGCGTTAGTTCTAGATAACTAACCAGACCTTCAAAAACGGAAACACTATGGAGTCTTAATGATTGTAGCGTCTCATAGTGTCGAATAGAAGTAGCAAACATATTGTTGATGTAATAAGTAAACCAGTATAAAAGTTTATTAACAAACTCGATATTCATTATTAACCCTTAACTTTAATATTCAGGGTACTCAATTAGGAAGTCACATTTACATTGGACGCTAAACGACTTCGCCCCGTCTCGACTTCTGCGGCTAATAATCTCTTTGACGCGCTTTCCACTGTTTAGTAGGAACGTATTCCTTATATGTTCCAGTTTTTTAAATGATAAATGATGTTTTTGAAATACGTGGGAAAATACGTAGAAAATAATGAACATTCGAACATTCCGTTATCTAGAAACCACTATCTAGTGAAGTATAAATTTAGAATCGTTTATCGTTAATTCTGGGAAATTTCCTACTTATTGCATTATAAACAAATGATGTTCTCTTGAGCAATAATATCTCTCGGTATACCGGAGTTCTCGATTTGAGATACATTGTATTACTGGTGTACAAATATTTCATGGTTATGAAGAAAATTCTAGGAATATGTTTTTTGTTCATAAGGATTTTGGTTGTGCCAGTTTGTTCCGTTCCTACTAATCAAGATAAATTAGTATCAGTAGCTGTGGTAAGAATTTGTGAAGCATAAGCTTATTATGTATTATGTTGGGAACATTTTCTATAAAATTGTGAAATTCTATATTATAATGAATCCCCGCCTATTTATTTATTTGAACTGTAATTCTACACAAAACCTTTTTGACTGTTCAAACTCCCTAAGCACGCTCTTCTATTATACCAATAACTCTAATAATTAAGACTAATTATCATGATGAATTACTTCGCGCTCTTGTGATATTCTCATATGATAATTTATTGATCGATTAACAGTTCATATTCTGGAAATTAAATATCTTAATCTCCTCACCTAAAGAACATCTAATTTCTAATTGATGCTGACAATATTTTTTATCACACCGTGATATTCTCAAAGCGTATAGTTATCAACTAAAGCTAAATGTCAAATGATGTCCCTATATATTAGAAATCAATCTGAATGTGGTGCAAATTTAGAGATGGGGTAGAGAATGGCTTGGGTGGAAACTTATGTACAGAATTGTTGAAGAGTTGTGAATTATAGATTACATTTGGTCATTTAATATTATCTTAAAATTGTGTTTTGAAAGTTTCAAAATTTTTATTGATTCCAGAATATTAAGCTTATATCCTCTATCTGAAATAAGTGGAATATCGACAATGAGAGTGAAAATGTTTCAAAAGATGATTCGCGTGATTAGCTTCCATTTTTCTTCAGTTTATAATGTTCGTGGAACTGCGTCCAGTTTGTTCGATGTACAAGGCACTACAGTCATCACTCATCCACCTGTAAACCTCAGATTTCTTCAATTTATCTTTTTTGGATCCTGATTTATCATTATTTGAGCATATATTATTTGCCATTTTGAAGATGGGTTTATTCTGGTTTCAAAGTAATCGATATATTTTTCTGGAATGTTATCAAAATATGTTAGACATGCGAAATTAGATTTGGTATTATCATCAATTTGTCCATAAGGGCTTCTTCATAAGTTTCAATTGAAGTATCTTATCCATTATTTTCACATCAAAACCGTTTTTTAGCAATATCTACGATTCTGCTTAATTCTAAATCTAGGTAATTATCCAGTTCCTTTTCTGGATTTACAAATTCACAACTCACCACTATACTCCATATTATTGAATTTGATAAACTTGAAAATTATATTACTGGAAAAATCTCATCTGTACTACATAGAAAATTCTTGAAACAGGAGAAAAATGTAACTTGAAACAAATGGAAAATGGAGTTATTACCACAGAAATGATATAAAACCAAACGCCTCTCCAGTATACAACCTTAATTTAATTACCACAGTAGATTTGTCAACATATTCGAGGTAACAATCAGTGAGGGAGAAATTCATTTACTCAACAAGGGCTTCAAACATAATCTTCCATTCAAAGCTAATAATAAACACTTTGAAAACATTATTATTGGAACAGAAGTTGCCCTCAGAATTGAAAAAACCAAATTGGAATGTTGCAAGCGATATACAGATGAATTCTTATCAATTAACCTCATCAAATTTGTGAATTCAGGAATGAAAATAGCTTCACCAACATTTGAGGAGTTACTGACTCAAAAAAGAGCACTCTAATTACGCGAATCACCTTTTGGAACATAATCACAAATTCGCTCTCAATCTCGATATTTTGAATATTTAGGAAAAAGTATATAAATTCAACATTCTAGAACAATTTTGTAAATAAACTCACGTCCAAACCATTGTCTATACCATCCCAGCTCAATGTATACCATATTCAGATGAATCAGATGATTTCTCGTAATTAAGGACATAATTTCATATTTGGCTTTATTCTTCAGTTAACTCTGGTAAAGAATATGATCCAAAACAATCACGGTAGTTGTATCCAATCTTGATAAAATGTTCGAGAACCAATTCTTCGTGGTAACCTCCATGCTGGTTAGACTCGAATGCCCATTGTGAAATTGAGCAATTTAGCAGGAATGGTTAATATTAGGGTACTTTTTGGATGCTTCTTCAAGTCTACATTGTTCAATTGTTTCCAAATAATTTCATCACCACTTGATGATCTCGTCTATTTCTTCCACGATGTTGATATTTGAATTTAATGTAATAGAATAGGGTATGTTCACTGTAATACGTAATTATTATAATTAAGAGTACCTAGTGTTGAGAATGAGACACTTGGTAGCTTAGACTTTGATTTAAACAATTAATCTGATTTTGTAACTAAATTGAGATAATATTTTGGTATACAGATCTAAATAGAATATGACAAAGAAACAAGAGAACAGTTAAACAAACGAATAGTAAAATACATTATACTTTTCAAGTGAGAACTTCCTACATTCTTGCATAAATTTTATTTTAGTACTCAAGCTCCTTATTTCAACTGGTATATTATGCTAAACTTAAATCCGTCAACAAAAGAGCATAGGTATTTGTAGGAAAATTACATCTATCAACAAATAAGAACAACATACTTCAACATCTACAAAATATCTCTCAAAATGATGATTTCTAAGTGGAAGAAATTAAAAAACACATTACGAATAGGAATAAATCGTTTAATGTAGGCTTCAAATACATTTATTAAAAGATGTTATCAAAGGCGACCTTCGACTATCATTATCATCATTAAAAATACATGTTTTATTGAGACCACGAAACTCAATGTCAGTGATGCCGAGAATAAAAAAATGTAAACTATGAATCATCGGCCAATTGCAGAACGCCATCTATAATTGTGGTAATTAACTGGAATGTAGAATGTATTACAAATAAAATTCCACATGTTGAAATGCTAAAATCTGTATTACACCTTAGTTCAAGACTGTCTAAGGCAATATACGAAATCAAATGTTTACATGAAATTGTCGGTACAGAATCTGCCAAAACGCACTCCCTATTTCACTCAGTCATGAAATATGGAATAATTATTTGTAGTAGTGTCACGGAGATCTACAGAAGTATTCATTTTGAAAAATCTGTAATTCGTATTCTATGCAGTTCTAACATGATACGTACTGCAAACCACTATTCAAACATTTGAGGATCATGACTTGCTACCGAAAACGCGATTAAAAGAAAACTGAAATCTGGGCATTTCTCTTTTCAACTATTATCCTATTGGTATCAGACAGTTGGCCACGATTGAATTTATAAGCAGAATGAGAAATGAATTATTAGAAAATCCCCTCTATTCTATAACAGAGTTTATTGAAGTAGTTATGACTATTAGTTAATATGGTCGTTTGAATAACAAATAGGTATATTATACAAACCTGATTTATCTGCACATTATGTTCTAGTCATCTGAATTTTGATATATATTGTAAGTTTATTCGTAATATACAACTACAATTGATCAATATGTAATATATCTAATGGATAAAATAGATTATTTATTTGAATTGTGTAATTTTAATATTGAATGTTTTACCGGTGTTATCTATTACTAAAATATATATATATATATATATATATATATATATATATATATATATATATATATATATATATATATATATATATATAAGTTTAAAGTTTCTTTGCCTAATTGGCCACTATCGTGTATGTAACTTAAGAGATATAGAATTAAATTTTCTGAATTATGAAGATAACTTAGATAATTTAACATAGGATTATAAAGATGAATAAACGTAAAAGATTGAACCATAGGCGGGATTCGAACCCACATTTCTGGATTTCTAGTCCAGGGTGTTTACCAATTACACCACTTCGGTCCTGTTAGATTTTTATATTTTTGTAAATATAAACCTCTGAAAGGATAGTAGATCATTGATGAACACAATGCGATTCGATGCCCTACCATAGATCAACTATTCACGCACATTCATCTGAAGTTCAGTCGTTTTTTGAAGTAAGGATTGTAGGTTAGTACTGCTATGGTTGGCAGTTACTTGACAGTTCTTATTCAAATGACAGCATCCCGGTTCTTATATATTTCAATAGAACTGACTGAGAATTGTTCTGGTTAATTATAAACAAGTTTAAAGTTTCTTTGCCTAATTGGCCACTATCGTGTATGTAACTTAAGAGATATAGAATTAAATTTTCTGAATTATGAAGATAACTTAGATAATTTAACATAGGATTATAAAGATGAATAAACGTAAAAGATTGAACCATAGGCGGGATTCGAACCCACATTTCTGGATTTCTAGTCCAGGGTGTTTACCAATTACACCACTTCGGTCCTGTTAGATTTTTATATTTTTGTAAATATAAACCTCTGAAAGGATAGTAGATCATTGATGAACACAATGCGATTCGATGCCCTACCATAGATCAACTATTCACGCACATTCATCTGAAGTTCAGTCGTTTTTTGAAGTAAGGATTGTAGGTTAGTACTGCTATGGTTGGCAGTTACTTGACAGTTCTTATTCAAATGACAGCATCCCGGTTCTTATATATTTCAATAGAACTGACTGAGAATTGTTCTGGTTAATTATAAACAAGTTTAAAGTTTCTTTGCCTAATTGGCCACTATCGTGTATGTAACTTAAGAGATATAGAATTAAATTTTCTGAATTATGAAGATAACTTAGATAATTTAACATAGGATTATAAAGATGAATAAACGTAAAAGATTGAACCATAGGCGGGATTCGAACCCACATTTCTGGATTTCTAGTCCAGGGTGTTTACCAATTACACCACTTCGGTCCTGTTAGATTTTTATATTTTTGTAAATATAAACCTCTGAAAGGATAGTAGATCATTGATGAACACAATGCGATTCGATGCCCTACCATAGATCAACTATTCACGCACATTCATCTGAAGTTCAGTCGTTTTTTGAAGTAAGGATTGTAGGTTAGTACTGCTATGGTTGGCAGTTACTTGACAGTTCTTATTCAAATGACAGCATCCCGGTTCTTATATATTTCAATAGAACTGACTGAGAATTGTTCTGGTTAATTATAAACAAGTTTAAAGTTTCTTTGCCTAATTGGCCACTATCGTGTATGTAACTTAAGAGATATAGAATTAAATTTTCTGAATTATGAAGATAACTTAGATAATTTAACATAGGATTATAAAGATGAATAAACGTAAAAGATTGAACCATAGGCGGGATTCGAACCCACATTTCTGGATTTCTAGTCCAGGGTGTTTACCAATTACACCACTTCGGTCCTGTTAGATTTTTATATTTTTGTAAATATAAACCTCTGAAAGGATAGTAGATCATTGATGAACACAATGCGATTCGATGCCCTACCATAGATCAACTATTCACGCACATTCATCTGAAGTTCAGTCGTTTTTTGAAGTAAGGATTGTAGGTTAGTACTGCTATGGTTGGCAGTTACTTGACAGTTCTTATTCAAATGACAGCATCCCGGTTCTTATATATTTCAATAGAACTGACTGAGAATTGTTCTGGTTAATTATAAACAAGTTTAAAGTTTCTTTGCCTAATTGGCCACTATCGTGTATGTAACTTAAGAGATATAGAATTAAATTTTCTGAATTATGAAGATAACTTAGATAATTTAACATAGGATTATAAAGATGAATAAACGTAAAAGATTGAACCATAGGCGGGATTCGAACCCACATTTCTGGATTTCTAGTCCAGGGTGTTTACCAATTACACCACTTCGGTCCTGTTAGATTTTTATATTTTTGTAAATATAAACCTCTGAAAGGATAGTAGATCATTGATGAACACAATGCGATTCGATGCCCTACCATAGATCAACTATTCACGCACATTCATCTGAAGTTCAGTCGTTTTTTGAAGTAAGGATTGTAGGTTAGTACTGCTATGGTTGGCAGTTACTTGACAGTTCTTATTCAAATGACAGCATCCCGGTTCTTATATATTTCAATAGAACTGACTGAGAATTGTTCTGGTTAATTATAAACAAGTTTAAAGTTTCTTTGCCTAATTGGCCACTATCGTGTATGTAACTTAAGAGATATAGAATTAAATTTTCTGAATTATGAAGATAACTTAGATAATTTAACATAGGATTATAAAGATGAATAAACGTAAAAGATTGAACCATAGGCGGGATTCGAACCCACATTTCTGGATTTCTAGTCCAGGGTGTTTACCAATTACACCACTTCGGTCCTGTTAGATTTTTATATTTTTGTAAATATAAACCTCTGAAAGGATAGTAGATCATTGATGAACACAATGCGATTCGATGCCCTACCATAGATCAACTATTCACGCACATTCATCTGAAGTTCAGTCGTTTTTTGAAGTAAGGATTGTAGGTTAGTACTGCTATGGTTGGCAGTTACTTGACAGTTCTTATTCAAATGACAGCATCCCGGTTCTTATATATTTCAATAGAACTGACTGAGAATTGTTCTGGTTAATTATAAACAAGTTTAAAGTTTCTTTGCCTAATTGGCCACTATCGTGTATGTAACTTAAGAGATATAGAATTAAATTTTCTGAATTATGAAGATAACTTAGATAATTTAACATAGGATTATAAAGATGAATAAACGTAAAAGATTGAACCATAGGCGGGATTCGAACCCACATTTCTGGATTTCTAGTCCAGGGTGTTTACCAATTACACCACTTCGGTCCTGTTAGATTTTTATATTTTTGTAAATATAAACCTCTGAAAGGATAGTAGATCATTGATGAACACAATGCGATTCGATGCCCTACCATAGATCAACTATTCACGCACATTCATCTGAAGTTCAGTCGTTTTTTATAATCCTATGTTAAATTATCTAAGTTATCTTCATAATTCAGAAAATTTAATTCTATATCTCTTAAGTTACATACACGATAGTGGCCAATTAGGCAAAGAAACTTTAAACTTGTTTATAATTAACCAGAACAATTCTCAGTCAGTTCTATTGAAATATATAAGAACCGGGATGCTGTCATTTGAATAAGAACTGTCAAGTAACTGCCAACCATAGCAGTACTAACCTACAATCCTTACTTCAAAAAACGACTGAACTTCAGATGAATGTGCGTGAATAGTTGATCTATGGTAGGGCATCGAATCGCATTGTGTTCATCAATGATCTACTATCCTTTCAGAGGTTTATATTTACAAAAATATAAAAATCTAACAGGACCGAAGTGGTGTAATTGGTAAACACCCTGGACTAGAAATCCAGAAATGTGGGTTCGAATCCCGCCTATGGTTCAATCTTTTACGTTTATTCATCTTTATAATCCTATGTTAAATTATCTAAGTTATCTTCATAATTCAGAAAATTTAATTCTATATCTCTTAAGTTACATACACGATAGTGGCCAATTAGGCAAAGAAACTTTAAACTTGTTTATAATTAACCAGAACAATTCTCAGTCAGTTCTATTGAAATATATAAGAACCGGGATGCTGTCATTTGAATAAGAACTGTCAAGTAACTGCCAACCATAGCAGTACTAACCTACAATCCTTACTTCAAAAAACGACTGAACTTCAGATGAATGTGCGTGAATAGTTGATCTATGGTAGGGCATCGAATCGCATTGTGTTCATCAATGATCTACTATCCTTTCAGAGGTTTATATTTACAAAAATATAAAAATCTAACAGGACCGAAGTGGTGTAATTGGTAAACACCCTGGACTAGAAATCCAGAAATGTGGGTTCGAATCCCGCCTATGGTTCAATCTTTTACGTTTATTCATCTTTATAATCCTATGTTAAATTATCTAAGTTATCTTCATAATTCAGAAAATTTAATTCTATATCTCTTAAGTTATATATATATATATATATATAGCTTAGAAAGCTCAAATCAACATTGTTGTAGTTCATTGGAATAAGTACTTTGTAATATTTGTTTGAAGAAACTACGGTGTTAGCGATGCTATAGTTACATCTATCTAATAAACTAGTGAAAATTAAAATTTGTATAGCTATTTTATTTAAGTTTATCATCTATCTTTTGCCATAAATCACCATTTTATGTATACATAGATAAATTATAGTTAAGTAAAGTTGATTATAATAAATTATAATGAAATAACAGAAAATACCCATGCATTGAAGAATTGCAACATTTTCCTCATTGATGATTCCACTAGTCATTTTAATAATATTATCTCCAATTTCATGTAAGCACTCAGCACTCCCAATAAGACAAGTTGTGATTCAAACTTCTCATCCTTTCGGAAGAAAATGCATGCCTATTATGAAGGGTACACTATCAGAAACTCTCAATTCGAAATAACAAACAACAAATGGAACTATAGAACGCTTCTTGGGAAAATTCTTCGGAAAGGTGACACATTGTGGTTTGCAATAAAAAAGTAACCTAACTCAATGTGTGGAATATAGCTTTCCAAGTAGAGAATTTGTTTCGTTTTTACTACTATTTTTGTCTCATTGGGAGAATTTGTGTCAATCTCTTTCATAACTGACTATCTTGACTTACTTCTAAGACAAAAATTCGTAATATGTGACGATGTATTTTTATAGTATATAAAATGAGATTTTTTATCCGTTATAACTAAAACGAAAGTTAATGATTCAACAAGTTATGAAACTGTGGGAGGAAATTTTGAAGAAGTGAGAAAAAATAGTGTAAATATGTCATAAGAATGGCAAATTCAAAATCTCAATAACTTAATGTTTTTCAATAGCACCACTACTTTTTTCCACCATCAGAATGGCCGATTGATTCTTATCAAATAAATATATAAAGTACTATGGGCCTACAGTCGATATTTGTTGATAAAATTTGAAAAAAAATCTAAGACTAAATTGCGAGTATATATAGAAAAAATAGTAGACTGATACCGTGCAAAATACATTTAGGTTGCCATGGGTACGTGTATTTCTTTGAATTCAAGATACGTCAGCTATAAATGTCAGAGTTCATCATGTAGCTTGAATGTTAGAACGCTCATTGAGAAAATGATAGTTCCTGCAAATTGAATATTCTGCATCGGCGTTTTTTGAACCAGCGCCTTTAAAGGACCCCAAAGGGAAAATTTAAAGAACTCACATCTGAGGATCAAGCCGGTCAATTTCATCATCATAAACGCCTCAACCAGAGTTCATCATTTAGCTGGAATTTTGGAACGTTCTTTGAGAAAATGACAAAGCTCCTGTATATCTTGCATCAGCGTCTCATAAACTAGCATTCTAACAAAGTTAATTCTGTTAACCGCGCCGCACGGTCGTAAGCCATTGTTCTTCAAAGTCATCGAACTGAGGAACGTTGTTACCGCTTGGATGCAATGAGCGAGAGCATATTCCAATTGCAAGCACAATTAATAGATCGCAGGTACTGTGGGTACTGACGGCATCACAGTAGGTGGTATCCACCTGTTCCCAACTGGTTGATTGTTCAATGATAAAAAAGTCCAGAATCATTTCATTTCAATACATTTTTTCATTTAGCGTCCTTTCATGCTAAATTATAAACTCTGACATTTGCTTTTGACTTACCTTGAATTCAAAAAGTTACGCATATCCGTGACTGTTATGTTACCAAGGCAACCGAAATTTGTTTGAAAGCGGTATCAGTCTACTGTTTTTATCTTGTCACTTTGTATTGAGTCTTTTTTCAAATTTCCTCAAACTAATCTCAATCTTAGGCGCATAGCACCCTGTGTCATTTTTGATAATCAGTTAGTCAGTCAGTCAATCTGATTGTGGAAAAAAGTATGGGGTGCTACTTAAAAAAATGGAAGCATTGAGATTCCAAATTTGCCACTTTCATGACATGTTCACACATGACATGAAGGTAGAGTTGCATCATCAAACTCGCTCTCCATTTCAAACCAAAAATGCTATTTGAAATAACCAAGTAGATTTTAAACTTCCGGCAAAACCGGAAATGGAGGAATATTAAAAATCTGAAACTGTAGGTTCTTTTTGAATTAACTTTCTACGAAAAATTCAAAACGACTTCCCTTTTAAGTCTGGAGATACGTCTAAGGGTAGGTTCTAAACGAACATCTGTATAGAGTGTGAACACAGTATTCATAAGCACTTCTTTTTTATGGATAGACACATCGAAAACCGTATTTGTATCCGATGTTTCAATTCCGTCTTTTTAACTTCAAATAAACAAATAAAACTTTTAGGCAGGACTACTTGTAATCAATATTAATCGATTACATGGGGTCTGTAGACCCAAAAACTTTATAGAATACTGCTTTCATTAATAAACCTACCAACTTGATTGTTTGAACAATTGCAAAATATGCAAGATGTCGAAATAAAAGCAGCATGTGAGTTAATATGATTAATTGCAATATCCCCAGAAAATTATAAAACAACAATATCGATTAGTTGTAAAGGAGAAAATTTGTTTGTTATCAGAAAGTGAGGTGTGTTTGAATCCCACTGCCTTTAGGTTATTCAAATAATGGTGGGAACCGTGATGAAAATTTACAATCAACAAATTGGAAGGAACTTGCTCCAATGGTGGGCATGAATATTTTAGTAATGGTTTTTTTAGTAAATAAAACTACTATTTGAAAAAATTTCATAATTTCATTCATTTTGTATTATTTTTTATCCAAATTTTTGAAAAAATCTCATCAAGTACCTCAACATTTGTCAAACATAAGCGAGATTTTCTTCACAACAAATCTAGTAGCCATACAAAACTTCGCCATTTTATTTCAAACCATTTCTGAAATTAATGTTCAATAGAAATATTATTCTCTTCGGAAATGTGATCTTGGTTATTTTAAAACCACGTCATTAGTTCTGGAATGACAGTTTCATATTTTCATAGATCATGAGGCATGGAGAAAGAACATTCAAGCAGAATACTTATCCCAATGATCCTTATAGGAATTTATCATTTGGACATAGAGGGTTCGCACAACTCACAAATGTAAGTATGAAATTGACTCATATATATTAGTATAAATACATCTATAACTTATTTAAGTATAACATTCTGATTAGGGGCTACTCTGCTGAGATAAAGGTAGCAAAATAATTATTAAATCAGTATTATAATTCAAATATTGATGTATTGAATAGATGATGAATATGAAACATACAAATTCGAATAAAAGAAGCTTCTGAATAATAGAAAATTGTTTTTTCATAAAAAAAATTCTTCGCTCAATTGCCATCAACGTATTCAAAAATTTAATAGATAAAGACTATTTTCAAGTGGCGATAAATATTGCTATCGTACAGAATCATACCCAATCTGGAACACGGACAGAGCCCTCAACTCCATTCAAAACTAAAATGGAAATAAACACCTTACAAATATATGAATTGTATATTTCTTTAGAGGTCAAACCAAATGGAATCCATAAATTAAGTAGTGTAAAGAGAGATAATCAAACGAGAATAATCATATTGTTGATACATCCTTATTTTATATGTACGGGTGAATATTGTAATAAGTTAATTGCTGATGGTTGTGGTTGATTGATTTTGTTATTCGATCTACCGAATAACCATCATTGCTTTATTGTGTCTAACTCAATAATGAGCTGTGTTGACAACGGTATTGAGAATGTTCTAGTTTTATTGAGTGATATGTTGCTAATTTATGGCTGGAAGGGAGGGTGATCTACTAAACGATGAGTTACGAATAGTGGTGACTGTAAACGTTGGTTTTGTGTATGTTGAAGTTTAATCTATTATAGTCACGTATTAGTGTTAATTGTAAGAACTTTATGTTCCCATCTTTTTCTGTTTATAACATAACTTGGATCAAGCTGGTTAATAAATGAAAGTAAGGAATTCAATTGTCTAGATGGTGCCTTTTGAGAAGATAAATACATTATCTACATACCTATATCAAAATTGAATGTGATTTTTATTAATGTCTGCTTATAGTGGACTCAACGGGTTATCCATAGCAAGACCTGAATTCTGAACATGAAATTTATCATTAAACTATCATCAATAGTCTTAGCTTGAGCATAGGGCAAACGTAAAATCTATTTCATTATGAATCAAAGGGCCAATATGTGATCTATTTAAAATGTTGTTGCATAGAAACTTGGTACATGGTGCTTTTTAACTAGTTCAGACAATTCGAGTAAGTTTTTTACAATAAATTTAGACTGCAACGTCTTGTGTTGGACTATTAATGGAAGATACTACAGGTCGTATAGGGGCTTTCATTTATGATTTTAAATAAGTCCGTAAAGCTTAGGAGAGATTGGAATACTGTAAATAAGTTTATATTTTCGTAACCTCTGTCAAATAGAATTTCACTATTTTTCAAGAAATTTTCTTTTCAATTGGAAAAGGTTAGTTGGATCTTTATGTATTTCGTTCAATTCAGCTTCAATAAATACTGACATTTTATCCTCATAATCTTGTTTAGGGATGATTATTATTGCATTCGTTTTGTCTGCCTCTGTGAGGTTAAATTGTTTTCTTTGAGATTTATGAATAATAGATTTGACTTTAGATGCATCTGTAGTACTGAATTTAGAACTATCCACCCCAATATTCTTTGAAGCTAATTCTACTTCAGCCATGCTAGTTTCTACGAAGGTGCTATTATTAAATTCTAAGGCTTTAGTTGCCGTACAAGCTTTTTCAAAAAATTGATGGTTGAAGCTATCACATTATGGAAATTTATCATTATGGTTGAATAAAATATCAATTACTTTGTTTTCGTATCACACAATTTCTACCCCGGTAAATCCCGGTAAACAGAGTGAATTATGCATTATGATAAATATAATTTAATAATTCAAATATTCGAAGATTGCATTGAAAGATAAAGGAAAATATTACTTTGGAATAGGTCTAACATATCATTTAAGCTATTGTTATTAGGAGTTTTTGGAATCTTTATAAATCTCTATTGATTCTGAAGTATTTGAATTGAAACCTTTGCTTTGATTATGTAAAATGCTTAGAGTATCTGAATTAGGGAAGGTATGACCTGTTTGATAGAAATGATTAGCAAAAGTGAGTCTGTTTTGTCAAGTCTGAAAGAACCAAAATGTTCTTAGTATCTAAGTTCGAAATATCGACAAGTTCTACCTTTTAAAAAATATCACAGTCTGAGAAATTTAGCTTATAAGTTTTGTATATAAGACGGCAGAGTATGTTAGTGTATGTTCTCAAACTGCTTCTGAGATTATGGTGTGATAAGATGTTAGCAATATGTTCGCTTATGGAAACAAAATACGACAGAGAAATGAATTTTGTTGATTCATTCATGTGTTTTATGTACACGTAAAAAATGTAGTAAATTAAATGTTGTTGTTTGTGGTCAATTAATCTTGTTATTTGATCTACAGAAAAACCATTGTTGTGATTTTATGCAAATTCGAAATTTACGTAATGTGCTGAACAATGATATACTATTTATATAGCGATCGACCGAACCGATCCTCCTCAATGGAGGTTTGGAATTAGTATCTCGCGAAATCAGCTCTGTGCGTATCAAATGAAAGCGTAGAGTATTAATTTTGTGACTATCAGTAGAAAAAATCCAATACAGCAGAAATAAATGATAAAAACGTTAATTCTGTTGCAACTACATTTTTACAAGTATCAAATGAATGAAGTCGACTTGTAGAGTACAAAATTGAAATTTGTCAATCAATGAGCTGTATTACATCTCAACCATAACGTCATCTATATATCATAGTACAGCCATTAGACGATGTGTCAGGTCATCAATCTATGACCAATCAATTGAAATACGAGTTATGTAGGAATTAGAGCGTGCCAAACCACGCACGAGACCGGAAGTGAGGTGAATAATTTTTAACGCATGCCTATTATTATTGATTTCGAATTATAGTGGTTGATATTCAGAGCTTCCACTCATCGATAATTCTACTACATCTACCGGTGATCATAGGTCACGAACTATAGTCGCAGTGAGATGACGTTACTTATTATTCCAATGACGGGCCCATTAAGTCACGTGGTTCAACATTCAATCACTTGCTCATTGCTAATGATGAAACATATAGAAATAACGCAAGCTCATTTTATAGTTTACACTTTCTTTATCAATGTGAAGGGTTATATTTATGGGTATCATTTACGTGTAATGCCAATCAATGTATGAGGTAAACGAAGCGGACGTTTCAATTAATCACGTTACACTTGTTCACCGTACAACAAAGATATCGATTTTATCCAACACGTCGAAAGTTAAAAAATGTCAGCAGAAAATAATCTGAAACAAGGAAACTGTAATGGAAGGTCCTCCATCTATGAAAAATAACATGCGCCAAACGAAGCAACTAAGAAGAGAACCTAGAAACATTAAGACCGATGGTAACGATGACATTAGATCGATAAATTCAGTGAACTGGATGAAGAAGAACACGCGTTCGAAGAATATAGACAAAAATAGTTGTGAAATGAAGGAACATTATTAAAATTTGATCGTAATACAAAATTTTAACCAGAAATATTTCCTTTTCTTATTCCAAACAGAAGAAAATCCCCAACCCTATCAGCAGAAGTATCCGTCAGCTGAAATAATCATCATGGGGGATTTCAACGTTCATAACTCTGCGTGTCTCAAGTTCTCAAACAAGACGGATGATGCATGGCGACAGGCTGAGACCTTTGCTATTACCTATGGATAATCACAGAATCAACACGCATCCCTGATACTAACTATCATTATGCTAATACGCTTGACATATTCTACACTAACAATCCAGATACGTGTGCATGTGTGTCTGCGTAAGCTATGGTCAGTCACTTGCTGTTCCAAATATCGAAAATAAATGTATATTATAACTATAGTAACTTGTTCATTCTATATAATGCATCATCAGCGCAATAGCTTATTCTTCATTGAAAATCACCCCAATCATTGATTTCAGGATCGAATCCAGAAGTTGATGAATCTCTGCCAATACATATATTTTTTGTAGTTTTTCGAATAATTTGTGGTTTTTAGATGATGTCTTGATTTTAATATCAGCTTCTTGCACCAAAGAAGTACTTTGGTTCAGAATTAGGTCTAACTTGAATTCTGATTTCTGTGCTTGAATACTGTTGGGTTATAGCTTAGAGCATAAAATACTACCCAAAACTTGAAAATATCATGTATTGATTATTGACGTGTTTTTTATGTGACAATTGAGTCTTTCGTTATCAATTTAACTACTTTCACAACTGAACTGCTTCTGATGTAGTGCCTAAGAATACTTTAGATTGGAGTTCCCAGTTACAACTCACAAATGCGGTTTACACACAATAGGAACTTGAGTAATATCGCCATTGAATATGCTAGAGCATTCATCTACGAATATGAATGAAAATGAAAATACGGAAGAAACTATAATAAGCTTGTGCAAATCTAAACTGGGTATCAAAATTTCAACAGATGATATCGACTTTTGTCATAGACTAGCAAGTAAAGAAGGTACTTGCCAACCAATTATTGCCAGAGTCTGTAAGTTAACTACAAAGCAAAAGATTTTCGCAAATAAAAGCAAATTCAAAGGAACTAGACTTGTATGCCGTGAAGACCTAACTTCAAGAAGGATTGGTGTTTTGAAAACTGTCGGTGAGCAATATGGGATTAAGAACGTGTGGTCGAATGGAGGTACGATAATGTTCAAAACTAATAATAAAAGGGCGGAATATATGCACGTCAATTCAGTTAAAATATGCGCATATATATGCATAGTTTTTCTTTGAAATATGCAACAATATGCATTTATTTGTCAAAATATGCAATTAGATGCCTTGAATATAACATTGAAAAATGGAAATAAAGAAACGCCGCCTCTTACAAAAATTATTTATTTTAAGTAAAATTAAAAGAAAAATACAATAGGTAAAATTTTTAACCTGAAATAGTATAAAATGCATTTATAACGATATATTTTTCAGAATTTTCCAATAAAAGTGTTTGCCTTCTGTCTGTAAAAATATGTTTGTACAAAGAAAAAGATCTTTCAACATCTACCGATGTGATCTGGCAATATTTTAATTTGGGTAGTAAGTTATAAGGCCAAGGTATTACTTCGTTGGATGGTTTAGTATCAACTATATTTTTGATTTCCATTAAATACTTAAACCCTTCATTCTTTCCCACAATAATTTCGAGTTTACTTCTTACTTGATTTCCTACATCACCGGGAACTTTTTTGCATTCGTGAGAAAAAGTTTCAACAATAATTAACCTTAATAAAAACAAGTTCCTTAGCTAAATTTACATTTTTGAATACGGCTTGACTTTGCACTACACACTGTGAATTGTCTTCTAAATCTAAAACTATATCTTTAATGGCTTCAAAATGGTCTGCGTAGAATATCGCGGCCTTAATCCATGTTCCCCATCGAGTAATTATGGGCTCTGGAGGTAAACTAACTCCTGGCAATTTCTCTCTATAGATCTGCACTCTTAGAGGTGCTTTCAAAAACACTTTCTTTACATTTGAGATTAATTTGTTCACCAAGGGATATGCTGTTCTAATAGTTTCTGCAACTCTGTTTATCCCGTGTAAAAGGCAAGTGACATGTACCATATTGGGATAAAACAGTTTTGACTTTTGGCCTACTTTAACCATATACGGCGCTGCGTCAGACAAAAACACTAAAAACTTCTCTACTGGAACTGGATTTGGTAAAAAAAAAATTGATAGAGACTGCTGAATAAATCGAGTTACGGTCACATTATTTGTTTTATCTAGCTGTTTAGAAGATATTAAATATGGCTTCCCTGGCTCATTTTCTTGAAGCCCTCCAATAATAAGATGTGCGATATATCGACCACATGAGTCTGTGCTTTCATCAACAATAATATAAAAATGTTCATCGCCCAGTGAAACTTCAATTTCTTCCAATACGGTTTCGTATACTGTTTGCACATACTTCTTTCTAAGTGTGGATTCGTCAGGGATGTTTTGGTTACAATATTTTTTCAAAAAATCTCTGAATTGTGTATTTTGCAGTTTCTTCAAAGGTATATTTGCTGCGACTAAAGCTTTGCATAAGTCTTGATGAAACACCTATTTTTCACTCTTTGGTTCGACATTTTGAAATGCGGTTTGCACACACTGCTGAACAGGCACAGATTCATTTTTTTGCAACTTAGCTTTATGCATAGCTGTTTTCAAGTGTTGATCAATTTGGAACGTCTTTTCACAAACAATGATTTTGGCACAAACTTTGCAAAACACTTTATCCCCACTAAACTCCAACTCAGAAAAATTTTTAATCCACGAAACGGCTTTCGGCATTTTAGGCGTTTGAAATAAATATTTTCGAAATCACTCTTTTCACACTGGGATCTATCGACAAACTAAACTATACAATATAAATACATAAGAAGAGACCACATTTGCTCTCCAATTAGGCATCGAAAAGAAACAAGACAAGAAGGTTCACTTGGCGTCGGTACTTTGAAGTCCGAACTATGAAAGCAAGCCGCCGCATTCCAACTAGACCCCGAAAAAAGAAAGTTCTGTTATGAATTCATTCGCGCACCGAACAGAAGTTTCTGTGCGGTGACAATACTTACTACCACCGAACACGACTTGGCACCACCAGGGATTATTTAAGTGTGCCAGCGAAATAGACAACATTAGGGGTGGAGCTTCAAGTGAACCTTCTTGTCTTGCTTCTGTTCGGTGAATTAGGCAAGCTGATTACTTGGAAATTTCTAAACATCCAATAAATGCCGGCAATAAACCATATAATAATAAAATGGGTCCATAAACCATATAATAATAAAACCTAACCACCTTTTAATCAATTTCAATTATTTGCAGGGGTCGCACATAATCTTTTGATAAAACGAAAAACATAAAAATATGCACACATATTTTATTTTTGCCGAAATATGCAATTTTTTATGAAATTTGTAAAAATATGCAAAATATGCAAATATATAAACTTTGCATATATTCCGCCCTTTACGAGTAATAATAAGCTACATAAATTTAAAACTTCAAATGACTTTCACAAGTCCAAATTGAAATTACAAGAAGAGTGATGAGTTCACCTTAGAATCTACTCTCTTGTACTAATACTTGCTAAGAAACCATAAATTAATTCATATTCTTTATCTAAACGTAAAAAACGTGTAAAATCGATTGTATATTTCTTTATTTTTATCTTTATCTTTTTCAATTGTTGTTGTTTTTTCTTCTGCTATAAAACCTGAAGTGGATTTCCTGTTTTCCAGCTAGTAAATATAATATGAACGAATCATCATGAAAAATTCATTATCTATTGCACATTCAAATATTAGGTCTTTGATACCAAAAATTTCAAAAATTAAGCAAATGCTTGAAGAAAAGCAGTTTCACATTTTAGCCTTAAGCAAAACTTGGCTGTCACAAGATAATTTAGAAGATAGATTGCAAATTGATGGCTATAAACTAATACGTAAGGACAGACAAGACAGGGGCGGTGGAGTGGCATTATACATCTGCAACACAATCCGATTCAAAATAGTTGAGTGTAATGATTTCATTGAACAACTTTGGATATGTACAAGTATATCTAAGGAAAGGTTTATATTTGGAATTGCGTATAAGCCACCCACGTGCAATTATAAACAATTTCTAGAACATTTCGAAGATACAATTATGTATTGCTCATCTATTTCCGATAACATTTTCTGTCTAGGCAATTTTAACATTGACATGTTGAAATTTAAAAATAGTGGTACAACTTACTTAAATGATCTACTTAGCTCGCTGGAATTGACACAGATAATTACTCAACCCGCTAGGAGTACTAGCACACCTCACACACTAATTGATCTTATAATTACATCCGATCCATCTATCATTTTGAACTCTGGTGTCTTAGAATATGATTTCACAGACCACTCTCTTATATTTTGTAATACTAAAGTAAATATTCCCCAAACTAAACTTTTTTAAATCTATCGCGATTTTGAACACTTTGAACTTTTCCTTTTCACTATATAATATATAAAATTAACGATATAAATTTGAAAATTGAGTACTTCAATAAATATATATCAGATGCTTTTGATATACATGCACCATTAAAAACAAAGTTTACTCATTGTAAACCAAAATCACCCTAGATCACTGATACAAAAAACTATTAATTAAACTTAGAAATGAAGCCAAAATAAGATACAAAATTTCAAAAAATCCTAGACATTGGGATTACTTCAAACAGTTGCGGAATTACACTGAAATAGCCATCAAAAATGAAAAACGAGCCTACTTTCAATTTATATCCCGCTCTAAGTGTTCCAAACAAATTTGGAAGAGTTTAAAATCTCTTCATATAACAAAAGTTAAAAAATTCACATTACCAAACTCCGTAAGAAACTTGAATGAAATAAACAATTTTTTTGTAAATTGTATACCAAACCAGCAAATTAATAATACTGAACTGCTACATTTTTATAAAAATGACACTATAAAAGAATTCAATACTAATTTCCATTTCGAGCTGGTAGACTGTGAAACTGTAGGTGATATCTTAAATGATATGAAATCTAATGCTGAGGGAGTCGATGGCATAAATATCGTTATGTTAAAATATTATGGTTCTAGTATTATCCCATTTATTACACACGTAGTGAACAGTTGCATTTTAACAAATACGGTCCCTGATATATGGAAACAAGCACTGATAACGCCATTTCCGAAAGTATCAGAGGCCTATTAGTATACTTCCGACCTTATCTAAGGTTCTTGAAAAAATTATAAGCATACAGTTTAGCAACCATTAGATTAAATATGATATACTTCCAATTAATCAATCAGGTTTTCGGAAGAATTTTAGCTGCACATCGGCACTTCTGAACGTTGTGGATGACATTTTGGAAGCTAGAGATCGTGGTATGGTAACTGTATTAGTTCTCCTGTGAATCAGTGGTCCGAAACTTACATACAGACCCTTGCTTATAGGCTGCTTACCGTGATTGTTACGAGCAGCCTTTCCGCGACCTTGTATACAAGCTGATTACCGCAGCTCAAACCTTTCGACCAGTGACCTCTCAGACTCTAGACCATCAAACCATAGACCCCTAGCAGCTAGAAGCGACACCAAACCATAGACCTCTAGCGAGTAGAAGCGACACCTCGAACAACGACCCGACATCTAGCGGACATTCAGGGAGGTTTCGATTCAACCTCCTGACCGGTACAATGAACGACATCTGATGAGACTGTCGGGGCTGTCTGCTCAAGGTGTACCGATTACTACTGATCTGTACAGAGTTCTTGCAGGCCGAGATGATCTTTAAGTTGGAACGCAGCAAGGATCACACTCCGTCCATTTTTTCATATCATTCATATTCTTAAACCATTTGTAGATGTATATTCCGTTTTCTTGGTATTCTGGTTCTTTAGCATGACTGAATAATTAATATGAGAAATTCATTCTATGAATAACTTATTGATAACTGAAATTTTGTTTGATTATTCACTCTCAACTTTTATAAGCATTTTCCAAATTTGTTGCATTTTCATTGGAAAAAATCCTGGTTCACAACCTTGAGATCTTTGTAGTCAGAATAACATACAAGAAACAAGTGAGCTTTCGGTTTGAATATGGGGCAACACATTTCTGTAATCGAATAATTGAAATAATGTAGAGTTAATGAGATAATTAGTAAATTTTGATGCGGATATGTACCAGGAAAGTAGAAGTATGTAGATAACGGGGAGTCTTATATTATCAAGACATCAAAAAGAATGCTGTAGTGAGAATCTAGTTGATAGTTCAAAATTTTACTGTCGTTATTTCTTATACCTTTAAACATTTTTACTGTCCTGTTCCCAGAATATGATTGGAGAAAGATGAATCTGTTTCATTGAGTCTGGCAGAACGACAATGTTCTTTACATATAATTTCTATATTACGACTTGATCTACCCATGTAAAAGTTTTCACACTCTGGATAGATTATTTGTACACTCCATTTTTATTAAACTCAGTCGTTTTCTCTTCAGCATCTAACAAAATATAAGACTGCTGAAAACATTGGATCGGTAGTGTGTGAAAGAGTAGTATATGACTAATTATTAAATTGATGTGCTTGAAATGGATTGGATTTCGCTTATTAAATACTTAACATACTATTTTATGATTTTACCAATCTAAATAACTAGGATTCTTCTATGAATTAGCTATTCCACGATTTAATTTTCATTCTTCCAAGAAATGGTTTAAATTGATGGATCACCTATACTGAGTATATATAATCTCTCAAACAAACAATTGCGCTGAAGAAAACGATTCGTGCGATATACATTTTCACACATGCAATTGTTTCAGAAAGGTATGCAGCAAGCGTTTGACCTCGGACAATGGATGCGGGGGCAATATGATGAATTTCTCTCACGTTGGTATACTGAAGAAGAAATTTATGTAATATCCTCCGATGAAGACCGTTGCATAATGACTGCTCAATGCGCACTAGCTGGTTTATATCCGCCAGAACTGGATGACAAGTGGAATGCTCAAATTTTGTGGCAACCCATTCCAGTACATACAATTCCCAAAGGAGACGATATCATTACATACAACTCAAGAAAATGCCCCAACTTTTCCAAACGTGTCAAAGAAATAGTAATATCTGATGAGTATTTTAATAAAATTGACAACGAAAATATTCAGCTCTTTGCAAATTTATCAGAGCACTTAGGTGTTGAAATAAAAACATTTTGGGACGTACAGGAATATTACGACATACTGCGTATTGAAGAATTACTGAATTTAACTTTGCCTTCATGGACTCATGGAATTTATCCTGATAAAATATTACCGCTTGTGGAACTACGCCTCCAAGCACACACTTATACACCAGAATTGAAGCGGTTATCTATTGGTCCATTACTCAACAAAATTCTTACGTATTTTCAAAATACCATATCTGAAATTCATAAAGAACCCAAATTTTTGATGTTTTCCTCGCACAGGAGCAAATTGACGAATGTACTGTTTAGTTTGAATTTCGAAAATATAGGGCGCAATATCCCAAATTGTGGCGATATGCTCATCTTTGAATTAAAACAAAAAATTTCGAAGAGGAATTCATACTATGTCAATATTCTCTATAAGCAAGATGTTTCAAGTGAACCAAAACATCTGATACTAAAGAATTGTGATGAAGATTGTAATTATGATACGTTGGTTCAAATCTTGAAGCCCATCAGTATTGATCTGGAGCAGTGGGAAAAAGAATGCTACAGTGAATAAACCTCCGAAAAGTAATCTTGTGTATTTCAACATATTCATATTTTTAAACATAATTTTTAATTATTTCCGCATCTCTCAGTAGTGAATTGTTTCCAATCTATCACAACAATAAAAAAATCTTATCAATCTTATCAATTTACTTTAACTGCTAATGTAATTTACAGCGATAGTTCAAACAATTGAAAGCCAGATGATGATTTATATATAAGTCAAAGAGAGTATTTAACGGTGGTTCCTTCAGATAGGTAAAGGAGGCAGTGCCTCAAACCTACGAAACAAAAATAAGTAAGCAATAACAATTATACCTATTTCAACAACATCCAAATATTGCAAAACTTCGCGAGATATGTATAGTTTTGGATATTGTAAATCTAAGGCTCATTTTTGCGAAAACCGTCCATTCCAATGTCATTCACAATCGCGCCTGCGCGGTCATAGAAGTATATAATTCACCAATCGATGATCTGTGGTTTGTTAATCTATGGTTCTTCAACTATGGTCTCGTAATCTATGATCTGGCCAACCTGTTTTTTTCCAATTTGCAGTCTGTGAACTAGTCATCTGTGTACTCACAATCTACTGGAATGAATATTTTTTCTACACACCGGAGGATTCGAACCGAAGAACTAAATTCCTAAGTCGGGTGACTTAATCGCTCAGCTATCAACGACTTGAGAACAATTTATTTTTAATGTAGTATATATAATCTGAGTCAACTCTACTGAAATGAATATTTTTTCTACACACCGGATTCAAACCGAGGAAATAAATTCCAAAGTCGGCGCCTTAACCGCTCAACTATGGAGAACATGATAACAATCGATTTTAATGTAGTAGATATAGCTCCGATGCAGGAAATAATTTCCTAAGTTGGGTGGCTTAATTGCTCAGCTATGGACAACTTGAGAAAAATTTATTTTCAATGTAGTGTATATAATCTGAGTCAACTCTACTGAAATGAATTTTTTCCTACACCAGATTCGTAACCGGGAAATAAATTCCAAAGTCGGCACCTTAACCGCTCTGCTATGGAGAACATGATAACAATCTTTTAATGTAGTAGATACAGCTCCGATGCACCCAAGGTTTGTCACGTGAAAGGTGTGTCTAGCCTAATATCACCTGTTCCACCTTGATTATAGGTAAAGGTGAGCTTAGCCTCGCTCATAATAATTTCAAGTCGAAAGAATGTGATTTTTATTTTGTGTCACACAATTAGTTTGAAAATAGTAATTTTTATTTTGTCGAGACTTGTTATTTTGTCAACTCTGCTGACATCACACATGCAGATCAAAACAAATATGAGATTTAAAAATTATTTTGTATTAATAATTTGAGTTTATGATAATCATATCGCTTGACCTTTACTGAACTTTCTATAGAAAGAGGGATTATTCTGAATCGAGGAATGTAAATAAAACATGTGTGTGTGATAACATAATTATTTTATTATGCATAGAATCTTAGACTACAATTTTTACATTTTTGTTTTCCTTAATTTCATACGACATGTACTTAATTTAACTGAAGATTTATGGTTCTTTGTGTAGCACTGTGAACAGCAAGACATTGTATGAGACGCTTTCACTACAATAATCATGAATATATTCCGTTGATTGCAGCAGGCGACCATAGTACACGAACTATGATGGCGTCACCACCACTTGAGAAATAAATTATCAAAAAAGTGTTTAAATAGTGTCCGATAAGTGTTTGAGATTTTGACAAATGTTTGACAACTGTCTGACAAGTAAATTTTAAACATTTTTCATAAGAAATCCAATATGATAACGGCGAATAAGATGGACCTCCTGACATTTTGACAATTGTTTGACAAGAATCTGACTGGTTCTTGACAAGAGTCTAACATTTTTGATAGGCATTTGACAAGTGTTCGATATTTAGACAAGTGTTGGTAAAGTATTTGACTAGACGGACGATAAGGCTTTGAAATTTATGTTCTCGGAAATATATCGTTATGGGTATCAAATGAAAGAGCTCGACGAATAGAGTATGAATTTTGTGATTTACATCAAGAAAAATCCAATATTGTGAACATACATTTGAAAACGGCAATTTTAATGCAACTATAGCTTTATGGGTATCTCATAAAAGGTTTCGATGTAAAGAATTCGAATCCATCGACCATAGTTCACGAACGATGATGACGTCATCGGTGAAAGTCACTGTTCAATCCGGCGATCATAGTTTACGAACGATGATGGGCGGATAGGAGATAAGATGCGTAAAATTATAATGATTATATACTCATTTTGGTAGTACATTCATGCACATGTTCTGAAGCGTGATTCAACACTCCGACAAGTGCTTCAACATTCAGACACGTGTTTGACACGTGCTTCAATACTCAGACACGTGTTCAGACACATGCTTCCACATTCAGACACGTGTTGAGACATGTGCTTCAAAATTCAGACACGTGTTCAGCCACATGCTTCAACATTCAGACACGTGTTCAGACACATGCTTCAACATTCAGACATGTGCTTCAACATTCAGACACGTATTGAAACACGAGCTTCAACATTCAGACACGTGACGTAATCATCGTTTACGAACTATGATGGTCGGATGAGGGATGAAATGCGAATAATAATGATTATATGAATTGGCGATCTAGATTATTTTTCTTCGCAGGTAGATGAGTAAGATTTTCCACAAACTTCATACGTTTAAGCGTTCATATATGTACTAGTTATTTCCATGAAAAACATACAGATAGACAGTCATGCAAAAGTTATAATGATAGACACATTTCATTATCGCGGTCTTCTCAAATATTCATTCAATCAAACATATGAGCAAGAAGTTTTATAGAGATCAAGTTCGTTTCCCAACCACGCAAGAGGTAGAACTCATGGCACGTTGTTTTTTTGATGAAGTGGAAAGCGTGCCCTGTAGGCCTACAAACCACTAGCAATCGATAACAAAATAATTATGTAAACTTGTGTTTTCTAGACTTAAACTAAACTAAATGTTAAATGTGCTTATATTCGAACTAATCGGGATACATAAATCCCTATGAGTAGGTATGGCCCCACCTTGGGCGGCCAGACAGAGCGCCTCATCAGATGTAGGCAACCATTCGCGCATTAGCGGTGGGGTAGGTCCTTATTAGTAAGTATTGACCCTGTATTACCGGCGGCTAGGGTGTGGTCGTCTCTGACCGCTAGGTGACCTTCTGCCCGTTAGGTGACCCTCTGACCGCTAGGTGACATTCTGTTGGTGGTAGAGTCTATAGAGCGAGTAGGGTAATCAGCTTGTATACAAGGTCTCACGAATCAGCTTGTAAGTAGGGTTAGGGAGAACTTCAGCAGCATATAATCATATTTGGGGGGTTCGCCAGACATGAGAGCTGATAGTTGAGATGTTTTAACCTGTGAATATTCACGAAATAAACTACATTCTTAATAAGATTTAAAATAATTCAATTTATCGTTCTATCGTAACAATCAGTAATCGCGGTTAAATGGATAAATCATATCTGTTTGTGAAACGCCTCGCTAACATATCAAGATTACAGCGCAGCGGTTACGATGTGCGTTAGAAGCCGCAAATATTTATATTTTGATAACCAACACTTGTTAATATTTACCAGGCTCGGGCTGGCCCCAGACATTTGTTTCTCCAGCGAACACGCTTCAAAAATTCCGCGACTGTAGATCAAATATAATAGTTTCAGATAGGGAAGGCATTATGTGTAAAGTTACCGATAGAGCAACATGTTATTATTATTATTCACCATATGTGGCCTCGGAGCCCAAGCGAACGAATATCTAGTAAAATATGGGTATATGACGGAGAATTCCAACGGTTTGAGTGAAACAGAGGATGCATTGAGAGTGTTTCAAGAAATCTATACGCTGCCAATAGATGGTACCCTAAATAATGAGACTTTGAAATTGATGAATACGAAAAGATGCGGAGTAGGTGATGATCCTTCTCAATACAGTACAACATCCAGATGGCTGAAGTCGAAACTGACATGGAGATTCAGATTTGCCTCAACTCAACTGCTCAGATTGACCCCCGAGGTATTTGAAGTATGGAGCAAATATTCGAGGTTGAGCTTTGAATATACAGGTGGTAACACAGCCGATATACTTATTTCGTATCAGACAGGGTATGCATCATAGAGTCATGAACAATGGGGTGTCTGTCACGTGGGTCTTCAACGAGGTGCCACCTGGGGGGCTCGCCATCTGAACTATCATAGTGTGACGGCGCATGCCACATGTCTTTTTCATCGACTTAAGCATCATCATCAGGGTTAAACCGGAAGTGGGTTATATTGTCGACACATTGTCATACCGAATGGGAACCGGAAGTGGTCATTTTATTGCATATTCTGAATCTACGTGATGTGCTGAATAAGAATATACTATTTATATTTCGATTAGTTTGACCGATCTCCCGCGATAAGGATTTGAAATTTTTATTTTTCAAAGTATAGCGTTATGGGTATCAAATGAAAGGTCTTGACGCGTAGAATGTGAATTTCCAACAATTTTCGTGGAAAATTCCATATGATGCATGTAAATGAGGAAAAACCTTTAACTATAGCTTTATGGAGCTGTCACTTATGTTACATCGACGAGGTGGCTAACACAAGCTCCTTCAGCGAGGTGTCTGTCACATAGGTCTTCAACGGGGTGTCATGACAACTATCAGATACCGTAGTCATAGAAACAATGGAGCTATAGGCTACAGAGCTAACCTTAGTCACAACCATAGAGCTGAAGGTTATAGAGCTAATCTAAGTCGCAGAGCATCATGGTGTCTGTCATGTGGGTCTTCAATGAGGTGTCATGGTGTCTACAGGGTGAACTGTCATGTCGGATCTGTCACATCGTGTGTGTGTGTATGTGTATGTGTATATGTATGTGTATGTGTATGTGTATGTGTATGTGTATGTGTATGTGTATGTGTATGAATATGTGTATGAATATGTGTATGTGTATGTGTATGTGTATGTGTATGTGTATGTGTATGTGTATGTGTATGTGTATGTGTATGTGTATGTGTATGTGTATGTGTATGTGTATGTGTATGTGTATGTGTATGTGTATGTGTATGTGTATGTGTATGTGTATGTGTATGTGTATGTGTATGTGTATGTGTATGTGTATGTGTATGTGTATGTGTATGTGTATGTGTATGTGTATGTGTATGTGTATGTGTATGTGTATGTGTATGTGTATGTGTATGTGTATGTGTATGTGTATGTGTACGTGTATGTGTATGTGTATGTGCATGTGTACGTGCATGTGTACGTGTATGTGTACGTGTACGTGTACGTGTACGTGTACGTGTACGTGTACGTGTACGTGTATGTGCATGTGCATGTGCATGTGCATGTGTATGTGCATGTGCATGTGCATGTGCATGTGCATGTGCATGTGCATGTGCATGTGTATGTGCATGTGCTTGTGTGCTTGTGTGCTTGTGTGCTTGTGTGTGTGTGTGTGTGTGTGTGTGTGTGTGTGTGTGTGTGTGTGTGTGTGTGTGTGTGTGTGTGTGTGTGTGTGTGTGTGTGTGTGTGTGTGTGTGTGTGTGTGTGTGTGTGTGTGTGTGTGTGTGTGTGTGTGTGTGTGTGTGTGTGTGTGTGTGTGTGTGTGTGTGTGTGTGTGTGTGTGTGTGTGTGTGTGTGTGTGTGTGTGTGTGTGTGTGTGTGTGTGTGTGTGTGTGTGTGTGTGTGTGTGTGTGTGTGTGTGTGTGTGTGTGTGTGTGTGTGTGTGTGTGTGTGTGTGTGTGTGTGTGTGTGTGTGTGTGTGTGTGTGTGTGTGTGTGTGTGTGTGTGTGTGTGTGTGTGTGTGTGTGTGTGTGTGTGTGTGTGTGTGTGTGTGTGTGTGTGTGTGTGTGTGTGTGTGTGTGTGTGTGTGTGTGTGTGTGTGTGTGTGTGTGTGTGTGTGTGTGTGTGTGTGTGTGTGTGTGTGTGTGTGTGTGTGTGTGTGTGTGTGTGTGTGTGTGTGTGTGTGTGTGTGTGTGTGTGTGTGTGTGTGTGTGTGTGTGTGTGTGTGTGTGTGTGTGTGTGTGTGTGTGTGTGTGTGTGTGTGTGTGTGTGTGTGTGTGTGTGTGTGTGTGTGTGTGTGTGTGTGTGTGTGTGTGTGTGTGTGTGTGTGTGTGTGTGTGTGTGTGTGTGTGTGTGTGTGTGTGTGTGTGTGTGTGTGTGTGTGTGTGTGTGTGTGTGTGTGTGTGTGTGTGTGTGTGTGTGTGTGTGTGTGTGTGTGTGTGTGTGTGTGTGTGTGTTATTATTATTATTATTTATTAAACCAGTAAGTTTTTAAAATACATGTCATTATGTTAGCTTACACTTTTATATCTTATATGTACAGAAAACTAGTATTAATTCCTAAGACTATTATTATATACTTAAGTAAATAAATAAATAAATAAGTAATTCATGTAACAACCAAATTGTTTTTATTAAACGTCAAATGACTAGCTTCGATTATTTCCGAGTTGTCCTGGAAATATGAGTTTGCCATCTTCTATTGAACAAAGAACATTTTTCACGCACCATACAGTCTTAAATTTTTCGAGGTTCGCGATGCCGAGATAGAATGAGAACTCAGTTAACAATCTAGATTTCTATGCTTTTAGATAAGTACTCAAGTAGTCAATCTCTTCTATTTCCCCTTTCAAGTATCTCGTCGCTGTTCTATAGATTATAGCTTTTGCAAGATTAATGATATAGTTTGCTAAATTAGTTTTCATATTATTACCCTCAAAACCACAGTAAAGTTCTCTCACTAGTGATTGTGTTATGCCTAGTATTGATTTAAACGCTTGAGTCACGAACGACCATACTTGCTTTGTTTTATCACACATAATTATGATATGCCAATTCGTACCTATATGATTTGTGCAGAACGGGCATGATGGTGAAGCTCGTAATCCAACCCAGTTTAAGAAAGGGGTGTCAGCAAGCCTATCCTTGGCAAGCCTCCAAGCAATTTCACCCTCTATTCCAAGAGTAGGTTTTGCAAAAAAACATTTCCACTGAATTATGTCATCAGACCAGCTACCATCGAGGATGGTTCTTTTGTATTGTGCACATAACTCTTTTTGTATTTGGGAGGGTAGAGCTTTTAAGCTGTCAAAAATTTTTTCCTCAGACTGCCAATTCGCTCCATCAATAAAATCCCCTATCGAATTGTAACCAGCCTGAGACCAGAAGGTATTGAATATGGGTGGTAAAGTAGGTTTAATCAATGTAGTCTTGACGGTCGGTATCTGTTTGATATCTTGTAAAGTTCTTGGGAATTGGAACAATGATATATCTGAGGATTGAATAGATTTGATGAATGATGCAATAAAAGGTGATGTGCTAATTTTTATGGATGGTTTGGATGTAAAAAATATTGGCCATGACAGTTTGAGTTCGTTAGAAGTTTCAATCAGTTGATTCATAATTATTGACTAGTTTTGGTTGGTATTTGAATTGATAAGTCGCTGAGCTAAGCATACTCTAAATGTTAATTGTTTGGACTTTAAATGAACAAGACCAAGTCCTCCTTGTGCACAGCTTAAGCAAAGATCTTTTTGATTCACCCAGTGCTTCCCAGTCCACATAAATTCTGTCAGTTTAGCTTGCAATTTATTAATTTGTTTCTCAGTAAATGGTAAAATGTGAAAGGAATGCCAAAGCTTAGGTGAGATAAATTGATTTATTATGATTTTTCTTCCGATTAAGGAGAGTGCAGGAGTTTTGTGCCTCCATTTTGTTTGGGACAATTCAATTCTTTGAAGTAAGTCTTGGAAGGCCTGTTCAGTGTCAGCTTCAATATCAGCTAATAATGTTATCCCGAGAACTTTGATTCTATCTGTAGTCCAAGTAAAACCTACTGGTCTGTCAAGACGTGAAGCCCAGCTTCCTGTGAAGAAGCCAACAGATTTTTCCATATTTAGCTCAGATCCAGACTCCCTGCCATATTGTTCGTATATATATCGGAACACTTTAAAATCACTCTCTTCACATATAAAAATCGATACGTCATCTGCATACGCTGCTGTAGTGAGTTTTCCTAATTGTTGTGGGAGTGGAAGGCCTTTCAATTTTTCTTCACATGAACTAAGGAAAGCTTCTATTGAAAGTGAGAACAATGGACCTGATAATGGGCAGCCTTGTCTTATGCCCCTTGAAAATTCGATGGTGCTAGTGAGTAGTGAACCTATTCGTATGTAGCTTTCTGCGTTCTTATAAAGGATCTTGATGAAACTAATGAAAGAATCGCCGCATCCCATTATCTCTAAAATGTGAAAGAGGTATTTATGTTGAATTTTGTCGAAGGCTGCTTTTTGGTCTAAGCTTAGAATAGCTAAGGGTGAGTTTTCTTTGTTAGCCTTGTATATGATATCTCTATGTAAATTTAGGGTGTCATACAGAGATCGATTTGGAATGGAAAAGCTCTGACTCGGTCCAACTAGATTATGGATAACATTACTCAGCCTTGAAGATATGGCCTTAGCAAACATTTTGTAGTCCGTGTTTAACAAGGAAATGGGTCGCCAGTTTTCAATTTCTAATATATCACCTTTTTTTGGCATAAGGCTTATAACGGCTTTCGAACATGACCTTGGAAGTTTTTTCTCAATGATACTCTGTCGATGGGTTTCAAAAAAAGGATGTTTCAGTAGATTCCAAAATTTAAGGTAAAACTCGGTGGTTAGACCATCAATACCTGGAGCTTTATTTTTGTTCAATGACTGTAACGCTTCTGTAAATTCTGCCTCATTGAATGGTTGGTTTAATACGTCTCTATCGGCTTTGGAAAGCTTCTTTAAATGCTTGTATAAATCAGTTCATTTTTGTCAATAGTTTTCCAGTTACTCTCCTATATGCCTCATGAGATTCTTTCAATGTGTTAGAAATGTTTCTTATATCTTCTTGTGTTGGGTTATTCGGTGATAAGGAATCGTTCAATTGTTTTTCTAGTTGTTTAAATTGCAACTCTTTGCTTTTCCGATTTTGACGATTATATAAAATAGTAATATTCATAATATTTCTTTTAAAGTCATCCCACCACCTCAGCTGATCTCCACTTCTTGGAATGTGACAAATCTCATTCTCTAAAAATGTGTTCATATTTTCAATATAGCCTTCGTCATCCAATAGTATGTTGTCAAACTTCCAATAAGGGGGTTTTGATTTAGACTGGGTATGTATTTTCATTGTTATTGTTAGTGCTAAGTGGTCAGAAAATGATGGATGAAGGTTTACTGAGTTTAGTCTATTAATGATGTTTGCAGAGCAATGAATTCGGTCTATTCTAGAAGCAGAATGTGGGGCAGTAGGTGAAACGAATGTAAAACCCGGATTGTTTTGATGCAAGTAGCTCCAACAATCTTGCAGATCGAAATTATCAAGTTTTTCTCTAAGGTCTTTGGAAAGGGAGGAGTGTCTTTCTGCCGATCTATATCTATCTCTAGAAGTGAGAAGTGTGGAGTTGAAGTCACCGCCTATGATTACATTTTGATTAGAAAGCGTCTCCAGATGGTTCGTTAATGATTGGACAACCTCTTTTGCAATTTGGTGATTATGGGGTATATATATTGTTATAATATGCCATACGATTTTATTTATATCAACTCTTAGTTGATGTAGATATGAATTGAAAACAATACTGTGTTCTAAGACTTCTATTGAATTGTTGTTTTTTACAGCTATTGCAGTGCCACTAAAATTTATATCAGGAGGATTAATGAAAAATTTGTAATCAGAATGATTGAGAGAGAGGCATTTGTCGTGAGTGATATTGGTTTCCTGTAATAATATTATATCTGGATTGTTATTGTTCAAAAACATATTTAATTCTAACCATTTGAAATTTCCCTTGATACTTCTAGTATTAAGAGTTGTAATGTTGAATGTATTGTTCATATTAAAAAATGCTGTTAATACTTTCACTTGACGATGTTCGATTCAGTGATTGACAGGATGATCTTAGTGATTCTGGAGGTGATGTTACTAAACCGCCATTTTTAGCGAATGTATTCTTCAAAGAAGTCGCTAGCCTTTTACATCTTTCTTTCAAAGATCTCTGAGAAAAATAAGGATTGGCATTTTTAATTAAGCTAATCAATCCATTGATATCCGTGGTGTACTCATTAGCAATGCGCAAACGCAAAAACTGAAAAAATTGGCAACAGTCTAAAATTTGATTTGAATTTTCCGTCCATAATTTCTCGACGCCTCCATAGTTGTCCTGAGTTGAGAGTGTTTCTGTTTTCCTGCGTTTAGTCGTCTTCATTTCTGTTTTTCCTTTCTTCTTTTTTGGCTCCAAGAATACATTTTTAGTGGCAAAAGGGGTAGTAGCTATTTCTTCACTTTTTTCTGAACCATCTTCTCTAGTCTCAGATGAATTAGACATTGTTGGTGGTGGTCTTTTATTATTTGTGATTTCTATGTCAGTGGCAGTGGAGGTTTCTATAGATTCTTCTAGCATGGGGCCACTTCGCAGCAATATGACCTGGCTCTTTGCATCGGAAACACTTTAGACTATCATCCGTTATGAAAATTCGATACTCTTCTTCATCGTAATTTATTAGAACTGTATTTGGTACAATATTTGTCTCATCGATAGCTATATAAACCTGTCTGCGGAAGCTGAAAACATGTTTGAACGCATCAACACCTATCCCTGCTCCTATGAATGATATAGGTGAGACGAGTTTGATGTTATTATCCTTTAACACCTCTTCTATGATATGGTGAGGGATATATGGGGAAACATTCGATAGAATTATCCTCTTTGCAGGCATGATCAATTTACGTACGGTGATGAATGTATCATTTATGTTCACTCCACCTTCATTTTCAACAAATTCATCAGCTAATTGCTTGGAAGATAGATATATGCATATTCTATTGTTCGACATTTTAGACGCGAATAAAATATCTTTTGGAGGTATTAATTGGCCTGTGGCTAAGACGTAATCTCTAAGTTGTAGTCCTTCTATTGCAAGAAATATCACTGCATGATCTTTTTTCGGAAAAGACGATACCTTAACAATATTTGAAAAAGATACATTGTGCGGTTTGGTAGAACCCCTGTATTCAGAAGTTCCGCCAGATAGTTTTGTTCCTCCATTCATATTTCAGATATTTGAGTTTTTACTTTCCAGTAAGTTGTCGAATACATATTATCATTTGTGAAAAAGAAATTTATGAATAAACAGATGGTGCGAATAAAATAAAACTAACTGCGATAAACGCAACCAAATGACTGCTGTTTTCAATGTCCTCACACTGTTTCATTAACTATTCACTTACATTTAATTGTTATTATTGGAGTCCAACAGAAGAAATAACTTCTCCGATTGCTCTTAACTTTAATATTGGCTATTCAGATAGTCCATTACTCACTAATTGTCTATTTGTCTATTTAAACTCGTGTTTGGAACCATATACACGCACCTATTTTAAAACACGTCCGTCACATTCGAAGAACTCTATGTATGTATGTATGTATGTATGTATGTATGTATGTATGTATGTATGTATGTATGTATGTATGTATGTATGTATGTATGTATGTATGTATGTATGTATGTATGTATGTATGTATGTATGTATGTATGTATGTATGTATGTATGTATGTATGTATGTATGTATGTATGTATGTATGTATGTATGTATGTATGTATGTATGTATGTATGTATGTATGTATGTATGTATGTATGTATGTATGTATGTATGTATGTATGTATGTATGTATGTATGTATGTATGTATGTATGTATGTATGTATGTATGTATGTATGTATGTATGTATGTATGTATGTATGTATGTATGTATGTATGTATGTATGTATGTATGTATGTATGTATGTATGTATGTATGTATGTATGTATGTATGTATGTATGTATGTATGTATGTATGTATGTATGTATGTATGTATGTATGTATGTATGTATGTATGTATGTATGTATGTATGTATGTATGTATGTATGTATGTATGTATGTATGTATGTATGTATGTATGTATGTATGTATGTATGTATGTATGTATGTATGTATGTATGTATGTATGTATGTATGTATGTATGTATGTATGTATGTATGTATGTATGTATGTATGTATGTATGTATGTATGTATGTATGTATGTATGTATGTATGTATGTATGTATGTATGTATGTATGTATGTATGTATGTATGTATGTATGTATGTATGTATGTATGTATGTATGTATGTATGTATGTATGTATGTATGTATGTATGTATGTATGTATGTATGTATGTATGTATGTATGTATGTATGTATGTATGTATGTATGTATGTATGTATGTATGTATGTATGTATGTATGTATGTATGTATGTATGTATGTATGTATGTATGTATGTATGTATGTATGTATGTATGTATGTATGTATGTATGTATGTATGTATGTATGTATGTATGTATGTATGTATGTATGTATGTATGTATGTATGTATGTATGTATGTATGTATGTATGTATGTATGTATGTATGTATGTATGTATGTATGTATGTATGTATGTATGTATGTATGTATGTATGTATGTATGTATGTATGTATGTATGTATGTATGTATGTATGTATGTATGTATGTATGTATGTATGTATGTATGTATGTATGTATGTATGTATGTATGTATGTATGTATGTATGTATGTATGTATGTATGTATGTATGTATGTATGTATGTATGTATGTATGTATGTATGTATGTATGTATGTATGTATGTATGTATGTATGTATGTATGTATGTATGTATGTATGTATGTGTGTGTGTGTGTGTGTGTGTGTGTGTGTGTGTGTGTGTGTGTGTGTGTGTGTGTGTGTGTGTGTGTGTGTGTGTGTGTGTGTGTGTGTGTGTGTGTGTGTGTGTGTGTGTGTGTGTGTGTGTGTGTGTGTGTGTGTGTGTGTGTGTGTGTGTGTGTGTGTGTGTGTGTGTGTGTGTGTGTGTGTGTGTGTGTGTGTGTGTGTGTGTGTGTGTGTGTGTGTGTGTGTGTGTGTGTGTGTGTGTGTGTGTGTGTGTGTGTGTGTGTGTGTGTGTGTGTGTGTGTGTGTGTGTGTGTGTGTGTGTGTGTGTGTGTGTGTGTGTGTGTGTGTGTGTGTTCTTATACGAGGTAGGAAAATGCTTTACGCACCGTGGGGTGATGTTTGTTGACGTGTGTCGGACTGGTCAGCTGACCTTACCGACTAAAAACCCGTCCTCGTTTCGTCATTGGCCTTTTCTTACCCCCACGGTACCGCCGCTTAGCATTACTTCGTGGGGGTGGCCTTAGCCCGCAGCTATATTTTCACGGTATGCCACCAGGAAGAGTTGCTTCTGCAATTCTCCTCTCTTGCTCTTCTCGGCGTACTTTCTTCAGTACTACCGTGGCAAAATTACTAACGATAGTCCAGTTTTCTTCCGAGACTAGCATCATTGCCACCAGTTGATCATGAGTTATTGTTCCTCTCAATGTCTCTTCAAGTTCTCGTCGCTCCGTGTTGAAGCGGGGGCATTGGAAAAACACATGTTCTGCATCTTCTTCCGCATTACATCCTGCTGGGCAGTCCGGCATTTCCTCGTGTTTGAATCTGTGCAAGTAGGCTGGATAGCATCCATGGCCAGTGAGCATTTGTGTCAGATAATAGTTGACTTCCCCATGTTTGCGGTTCAGCCAGTCGTCCAGCTGAGGTAGTCCAGCTGAGGTATCAGACGATGTGTCCATCTCCCTTTCCTTGAAGCATCCCACTTGAGTTGCCATTGCATTTGACTATTGAGCCTCGTCTGAAGATGTTCCTGTCGAAGCTCTGGCGGTGTGTGCTCCTCTGTGGATAGAGGGTTTTCCTCTCTTCGGCCAATATTTGTATGGGTATCATACCCGCAATCACACAAACCGCGTCTTCCGATACTGTCCGGAATGCACAGGTAACCCTCAAAGCACTGAGTCGACATACGGCCGCAGCCTTCCTGCGGTATTCTTCGAGTTTCAGTACATCCCCCCAAATAGGAATAGCGTAGGTAAGGACGGAGGTCATCACCGAAGCCAGTAGTTTTCTTCTGACCTGTCGCGGGCCACCGACATTTGGCATAAGTAACTCCAACTTTAACAGACCATCATACATCATGTTCCACAGGAGTGGCCCAAGAACCGATCCTTGAGGGACTCCTCCAGTAATTTTTTACTTTTGTGGACCATCCTCTGTGTCGTACACAAGCAATCTGTCTCCAAAATAGCTCTTAACCATCGTCTTCAAATAAGGTGGTACCTTCAGTCTGTTCAGTGCCAGACAGATGACATCCCATCTGGCTGAGTTGAAGGCGTTCTTAATATCAAGAGTAACAACCAGGCAGTACTTCATTGTCCCTCCCTTCATCGCGTCCCAGATATGGCCTTTCTGGCCGTCTTTGTCACATGGCTGACCGCATCCAGGGTTGACCTGGACTTTCTGAAGCCATACTGGCTATCCGCTAAGTTGTTCTCCATGGTTGCTTCAACTCGGTTGTGGATAATCCGTTCCAGAATCTTTCCTGCGGTGTCTAACATACACAAAGGACGATACGACGTCGGATCGTCAGGTGGTTTATTGCCCTTGGGTAAGAGAACAAGTCTCTGCCACTTCCAACGTTCGGGGAAGGTTCCTTCCTTGAGACATGTATTGTACATGTCTAAGAATATCTCAGGCACTGCCTTAATGGCCGTTTTCAATGCTATGTTTGGAATGCCATCCATTCCTGGCGCTTTTTTGTTTCCCACCTTGCTACTGGCTCGGAACAGCTCCTCACGGTCAATAGGAGGGATGGCCTCATCCTCTTCGTATTCCACCTGGTAGTCTTGTTCCTGTTGCTGTGGGAACAACGTTCGGACAATCCGTTTGAGTTGCCTCGGGCAGGTAGGCTGCTGTCGTGTCTGATTTCTAAATCGGGTCAAAACCACATTATATGGCCTACCCCATGTGTCATCGTTGACTTCATTCAGTAGCTCCGTCCAAGATTGCCTTTTGCTGCTTTTGATGGCTTTGGTGAGCCAAGCACGGGCGTCTTTGTGCCTTGCCTCCAATGCTATATAAGTGGGTTTTCCTCGGGCTCGCTGAGCTAGCCTCCTGGTGTGATTGCTCTCCCTACGGAGCTTGGCTATCTCGTCATTCCACCAATACATCGGGGTGTGGTGATTTCCGTTCCCTCTCCTCGGCATTGTAGCATCACAAGCTCTTTCCACTCTTTTCATCACTTCTGCCACTTTCGTCTCTGCAGTATTTTCGCCAATTTCACCATGCCTCATGGCCCAGCAAAATACATTCTCGTCGAACTTATTCGCTTTCCAGCCATTGACTTTTGGCCTGCCCGTTTGTCGTTGTTCGTAGTTTCGATGACTTAATATTTGCCACATAATAGCCTGATGATCGCTATGTGTGTAGATATCGGTCACTGTGTGTAGATATCGGTCACATGCCAGCCTGTATTGCCCTTTGCCAGTTCACTGCTAACAAAGGTAAGATCTAACATTGAACTTGCTTCGCCTTTGCAGAATGTCGGCGACTTGCCGTCGTTGAGCAAGATGAGGTCCAATCCAGCTAGGGCCTCCAAGAGTGCTTGTCCTCTTTTGTCGGTTTTTTTACTGCCCCAAACCGTTGCCCAAGCATTGAAATCCCCCGCAATCACCAGCGGACTCCGGCCCTCTGCGTCGCTAATGAGTCGATCTAAGGTTCCCTCGAAGTCCTCCAAAGACATACTGGGTGGTGTAAAACAGCTGTATATATGCACTCCATTTCCTAACATAGCCTTCCTCGCGTGTCTTCATAATCTCCTGGAAAGGATACCTAGCACAAGCCCAGATGACAGCCCTGTCCGTTGCATCTACTTCCCAGGACTGCAAATCGAGTTTTCTGTACGGCTCTGCGATAATAGCTTCGTCTACTTTTTCTTCACGTACCGTCTGGAGCAGTAGATCTTGTGCTGCTTCACAATGATTGAAGTTTATTTGTAGTATCCTCATCGTCGTTTTTTGATAAGCTCTTGATAGGCCTTCGTGTAGACTGGACATCTGCTACTTCCAGCTATGTGCTTACATGCTTCTCTGTCTCGTGTGTCATTACACAGAATACAACGGGGTTCTGACTCGCGCTTGTCGATCTTGTGGCCTTCCTCTCCACATTTGATGCAGCAGTTCGACCTATTAATTGCGCTCTTGCAGCTCTTGAATTGGTGTCCATACTGCCAGCACTTGTAACACTTAACTGGTGTTATAATCTCCCGCACTCGGCAGCGTACCCAGCCTATACGCAGCTTACCTGTTTCTGTAATTTTTGACGCTGTCTGTGTTGGGAGTATCACCACCGCGGTTTGAGTGTCACCCTACGATTTACGTATGAACTTTATGGTGTCCACCCCAACGTTGCTGCTCTCGCCGAGGGTGCTATCAATCGCATCGCAAATTTCCTCCTTTGTGGTAATTTCATCAAGATCTTTAATTTCGATTTTAGTTTGCTGGACTCTGCTTGTAATCACGGCAGTTGAGCCTAGGGCCGCCCCTATAGCAGCACCTAACTGGGTCGTCTGCTTTTGTCTAACTTTGTCCAATACCAGTATAAGATCTCCTGCCATTGTCCTCCGAATTTTGGTGACGCTCTGTCCCACCTCATGTAGTGTGGCATCTTTCTTGATTTTGCTCAGGATTTCTGCGTAGCTAAGCACCCCTGTCTTTTTTATGATGAGGGCATCTGGTAGCATAGGCTTCTTTCGCTGTTCACGCTGTTTATTGCGTTGAACTTTTTCCCACTTGTTGTCTTCCGCCTGCTCTGACTCCATCGATTGTGGTTCAAGTGGAGGGTCCCTATCGGGCTTCTCCTTTCTCCTCTCAATCTTCTGGGTCCTTTGGTCAGTGTCTCCCCTCCTTCCGCCATCTTCCTGTTGGATCTGGAATATCAGGGCGGGTGTCGACTGAGTTCCTAGCCTGGGCGACGTCTGTGTAGTCCCTGTAGATGTCTCGGGCGCATTTCCCATTTCTGCTACTTTTTCATCCAGCCTACACAGTCCATTGTACGTGATGCTCATTGCATTCACCTTCTTCTTGATGTCGCCATGGACGTTATGTCTGGATGCAACATAATCTAGCAGATCCTTGATTTGCTGTCCGAGCTTTGAAAGCTCCTGTGTTCTCTTCACGATATCATCTTGTTTCCTTACGTTTGTGTTTTCTTCATTCATCTTGTTCCCACGAGTACCTAAGGAAGTATCTGTCCATTCCAGCAGAGCCCCGGTTGCTGAAGTAAGGCCACTTACACCTGGGGTTGGACCTGGTGCCCCAGGGGAACCGTTTGCGACGTCGCTACCCCGACGCCATTCAGTCCTCAGCACGGTTTCTTAACACTTTGACTTGGGATGTTGTTTTTCTGTTAGGGTTGTCTCCCTTAGCCGGAGGACCAGTTTCAAGGCGCTGGACACTCGCGCTCACCCTAAACCATTCTAGTATAGGATTTACTGACAGAGCTGAGCGGTGTTCGCTCAGGTGAACGTTTCCTAGCATTTGTTGGTGCATGCTTATCGGCATCAGCCTGCCCCACTAGGGTCTTATCAGCATTTTCTTCCCCTCCTCCTTTCTCAACCGGGCTTGGGACCGGCTATGGCGGAGTTTGTGTGTGTGTGTGTGTGTGTGTTTTTATTATTATTATTATTATTATCATTATTTATTAAATCAATTGATATGTGTTACAGAGAACTATTTACAGTATATGTATATATCGTTATTTACAATAAAATCTTACATATCTATGCACTTATATACTACATGTTTGTGGTATATATTTAGTCAAGTAACAAACCATTGGCAAAATGGAGAGTTTTCGATTCAGTTATTTCACATAAGATATTTTTAGTACACCATATCTTCTCAAATTGCGCTATGTTGTCCTTCCCTAGATAATATGAAAATTCTGTTATTATCCTTGTTTTCAATGTTTTTAGAAACGTTGTCAAGTACGGTTCATTTTGACATCCACTTTTCAGTAGACTTGTTACGGATCGGTATATTACACTTTTTGCCAGGCTTATAATGTAATTGACTGAATTATTCTCTGCCGTCTTCCCATTATATCCACAGTGTTTTTGATATAATTAAGTGGACTGTATGAAATTAATATATTTATTATCTGATTTTATAATTGTATACAAAATCGTGTGAATTGATTCTAATTGACAATTCGTCTCTCTAAAAGTCAAATCAATTACAATAATAATAAAACATTCGAAGACGCAATACAGTGCCGTATCATTTATGATTTTACACACAGTACAAATCCTTCACGTAAATGTGCTGCACGTTTTTCATGTCTTTAATAAAATTTTTCACAAATCTCGAGATGTTTTTCGTCTGTTGGCATTCCATGATTATGTGCCAACCTGTTTCACGTTCAGTAGGACAAAAAGGACCAGAATCCGTTTCTCGTAACCTGGCACGTTTTAGGAAGATGGGATCAGCAAGTCGGTTTTTTGTAAGTCGCCATGACACTCCAGCTTCATTCCCCAAGATGGGTTTTGTGAAATATGACTGCCAGTTTATCTTGTCATCAGACCAAGCCCCACTCATTGAATTCTGATTTACCACAAAAAACGTGGCAGTGAATTTTTTCTGAAGGTCACGCTTTGAGTTCTTTGAGAGGCATTTATATTCTCCTACATTATTTTCAAAAATTAAGGTTGTCACTTCTCCTTGTATTGCGGGCGTTCTAAGTTCTTTCTTGTAATATAATTGAAAGTATGACTTTATCCTTTTAAAATGCACTCTAAGTTCTTCTTGCAACCACACAGGATGTGCCGAGAGTTTTGCTGCCATTTGTTCCTCACTTATCCATGTATCACTTTCCATTAGATTACCAATCACATTGTAGCCGCTATCGCTCCATTTACTGCTGAATAGTGGAGGCACACTGTCCTTTATTAAGCTGAATCTGGTAGTTGGAATATTTTTAATGTCTTCTATCGTTGAAGGAAAGTCTTTTACTTTGATGTCAACTCCATCAAAAGCTTCAATTATTGATGTAACAAATGGTGATACACTTTTGATGTTGTTACATGTTTTACTTATGAAGAATATTTGCCATGTAATTTCATTTCTGTATGATTCCTTGAGAAGCAATTTTAAGATGAAAGCCCAATTTTCATTTTGTTTTGCGCTAAGGAGTCGTTGTGCCAGCCATACTCTGAACGTGTTTATTTTAGAATGTAAATGTACTAGTTCCAATCCGCCTTGATTCTTTTCTATACATAGGTCTTTTTGTGATGTCCAATGTTTACCATTCCACATGAAGTCTATAAGTTTATTTTGGAGCGTATCTATTTGTTTTTTATTGAAAGGGAGAACTTGTAAAGAGTGCCACAACATTGGAGCTATGAACTGATTCACAACAATTTTGTTTCCTGTTAGAGAAATAGATGGGATCTTGTGTTGCCATTTTATTTTTGCTTGATTTACTTTTTCAAGTGGATTTTGATATGCCATATCTGTATCCACTCTAACATCCTCTGAGAAGCTGATACCTAGTACTTTAATGCGTTCCGATGTCCATGTTACATTAATAGGCTTGTCATTTCTTTTCTTCCATCGACCAGTCCAGAAACCTACGGACTTTTCTAAATTCAATTCTGAGCCTGACTGTCGTTCATATGTTCTGTGAATCGCCATAAATATTTTGAAGTCACTTTCGGTCGTTATGAATATTGACACATCATCGGCATATGCTGCAGTGGTTACTTTTTGTTCTTGTGCTTGTGGTATGGAAAAACCATGGAGCTTTCGTCTACACATGGATAGAAAGGGTTCAATTGGAATCGAGTATAGAAGTCCAGAAAGAGGGCATCCTTGCCTGATACCTCTGTTGAATGATATTTCTCTTGTTAATATGGATCCCACTCGGATGTGACTATTTGCGCATGTATATAATGTTTTCACGATGCTGATGAAGGCTTCACCGCAACCTATTATATCTAGAACATGAAATAAATATTGATGGTGGATCTTGTCAAATGCGGATCTTTGGTCTAGATTTAATACAGCTAATGGTAAGTTTTTCTTATTTGCATAAAAAATCACATCCCGGTGTAGATGAAGGCTGTCATAAATAGTTCTTTTTGGTACTGCATAACTTTGATCGGGTTCTATAACTTCACCTATTATGTTGGACAGTCGGTTGGATAATGCTTTGGTGAGAATTTTGTAGTCAGTTGTTAATAATGACACTGGTCGCCAGTTTTCTATATTTAGGAGGTCCCCTTTTTTTGGAATTAATGTTATTACAGCTTTTGCCATGGACTTTGGAAGAGTGTGTGCTGAAAATATTCTATTGGTGACCATTTGATAAATATTTCCCAACTTTTCCCAAAATTGTACGTAGAATTCCTTCGTTAGACCATCTATACCCGGAGATTTATTTTTATTTAGTGAGAGAAGTGCGTTGGAATATTCTTCCAATGTGGGTTTGTTAGTCAGGCTTTTTGTTTGCTCTTCAGAAAAACTCTTCAGATTTTCATATATTTCACTGTGTTTATTTACATGAGCTGTCTCCTCTTTGGAATAGAGTTGTTCGAAGTGACCCACCATTGCAGTACATAGTTCCGTTGGTTTTGTAATAACTTTGTTTCCTACTTGAAGTTTGTTGCAAGGTTTGAAAGCGGTGAAGATTCGTTTATTTATCACTGGTGAATCGGTATCAATCAAGCGTTCGTAGTTTACCATTTTTAATATTTTTTCACTCGTTTTTCTATATGCGTCTTTTGACTTGTTCATTGTCTTCGATAGATTATCAATATCTGTCATAGAGGGGTTCGATGTTGATAGTACATTTTTTATTTGCTATTGAAGTTTCTTGAATTCTATCTCATTTGATTTCCGTTTTTGTCTTGTATATGTGATTGTGATGTATTTTATTTTGGTCTTGCGGCTATCTCACCATTTCAGTATATTATAATGTGGTGAGAGGTGGTCGATTTCATTTTCTAAAAATGTGTTCATATCACTTATGTATTGTTTGTCATTTAACAGAAGGTTATCAAATTTCCAGTACGCCTTATGGAATTTAATATCTATTTTGGTTTTTATTTTGACGGTTACTGCTAGGTGATCAGAAAATGTATTATGAAGAGTTGTTGTTGTTAGGTTCGGTAGTATGTTTGATGAAACATATATTCTGTTTTGCCTTTGTGTATATATCTCCAGCAGTCTTCCAAGTCGAAAAGTGATAAAGCATCTGAAAGTTTTTTCGTGAGAGTTTGGTTTCTTTCTCTCGATCCGTGTCGATCAAGCTTTGGAATATTTTTCGTTGGTTATAAAAATGGATACATCGTCAGCGTACGCCGCAGTCGTTATTTTTATATTGTTATTCGATGGTATCGTTGATCCGTTAAGTTTTTTCCGACACATTTGTAAAAATGGCTCTATGGATAAAACGTACAATGGTCCAGAGAGTGGGCATCCTTGTCTAATCCCTCTTCTAAAAGATATCTCCCGGGTAAGTAATGAACCCACACGTACGTGACTTTTCACATCCTTATATAATGTTTTAACAGCCTTAATGAAAAACTCCCCGCAACCCATTCCCTCAAGTGCATGAAACATATAGTCGTGATGAATTTTATCGAATGCAGATTTTTGGTATAGATTGAGAATTGCTAAGGGAACCTGCTCCTTGTTTGCATAAAATATGGTGTCACGATGTAAATGTAGGGTGTCATAGATTGTTCTGTTTGGTATTGAATAGCTTTGTTCCGGTCCTATTATGTTATCGATTACATTAGTTAATCTGGTAGATATTGCTTTACCTAAGATCTTATAATCTGTTGTTAGAAGTGATACCGGGCGCCAGTTCTCCAATTCCATTAGGTCACCTTTTTTCGGAGTGAGAGTGATTATAGCCTTTGATGATGTTTTGGGTAAGCTTTGTCTCGAAATTATTTCTTTGTTGACAATCACCAATGTATTTTTCTATTCATCCCAAAATGTTATGTAAAACTCAGCTGTTAGCCCATCTATTCCTGGTGCCTTGTTCTTATTCAGAGATAGAAGATTCGTAGTGAATTCTTCTTCTGTAAAGCTGGCGTTCAGTTGTTCTTTCTCTTCCCTAGTAATTTTCTTGATATCAGAATACAGTTCACATTTTTGGTTCACTTTCGCAGTCGTGTCCTTGGCGTATATTGATTCAAAATGTTTTACTATTATGCTACTTAGTTCTGAAGGTTTTTGGATGATATTATTTCCCACTTTGAGTTTATTCAGATGTTTAAAGGTACAAAAGGCTTTTTTATTGATTATTGGTGAGTCTGTGTCAATCAGTTTTTCGTAGTTCATTTTTCTCAAGATATTTTCGCTAGTTTTTTTGTATGCATCCTGTGAGCGTTTTGTAATGTTTAATAGTCTCTTGATTTCACTTTCAGAGGGGTTGGATGAGGCAATCGCGTTTTTCACTTGTTCTCCCAGCTGTCTGATTTCTATCTGTCTTGTCTTATATTTTTGCCTATTATATAGTATCGTCATATTTCCTAGATCTATTTTAAACTTTTCCCACCATTTCATGTCGCAACCTGCCGGTATTTGCTTGGTTTCACTCACAATGAACGTATTCATATTATCTTTGAAGTCCATATCCTCCAATAACGCATTATCGAACCTCCAGTAAGGCGGATATACTTTGTTTCTTGTTGTAATTCTTATTTTTATAGTCACCGCTAGGTGGTCTGAGAAAGAATTTTTCACATCAGCTGATATCAGGTCGTTTAATAGTTTTCTCGTGATGTAAATTCTGTCAAGCCGTGAGGCGGATATAGGGGTTATAGAGCTGATATGTGTGAAGCCAACATCTTTCTTGTTGATATGTCTCCAAGAATCTTTCAGTCCACAATGTGTGCAGTTTTTCTCGAGCGTTTCCGCAAATGTAGCATACCTTTCGGTAGATCCATACCGATCTAAGTGCGGATTTGGAGTGCAATTGAAATCTCCTCCTATAATTACATTGTCATTCTGATCTAAATTTTCTAGGATTTCGGATAGTTTTGAACTAATTTTGAGTGCAATTTCGCGGTCATGTGGAATATATACGTTTATGATATGTAATTTAAATGTATCTATTGTTACTAGAGCTGATTGAAGATATGATTCGAGAATGATTTCATGATTTTGTATGCTGATCGAGCATAATTTCTTTTAAGCCAATTGCTGTTCCGGTATAATTTGTTGTTACAGGGTTGATATAAAAATCATATTTTGTGTCACGTGAGAAAGTTGGTAGTTCCGTGACATTGGTTTCTTGAAGTAATATAATGTCTGAACAATTCATTTCGAGAAAAAATTCCAATTGAGTTCGCTTAAAATCTCCTCTAATGCTTTTTGTGTTTAAGGTTGTGATAGTTATATTTGGATACATGTTTATTAATAAGTTGTATTTGTGCTTTCAATGCTTTCTTGAGATAAACATCTAGTGAGAGAGCTCTTCGAAGATGTGATTGATTCTGGAGGCGAGCTAGCTGCTCCACCTTCTTCGATATATGATTTTGTTTGTTTTTTTTTGTTTGCATTTTTCTTTCAGGGATCGCTTCTTTTATTAATGCTGTTAGTCCATTTATGTTATTTGTATACTGAAAGGCTACATTCAATGGTTCTCCTTTTGATTTAACTTCTTTCAGGAATTCTATAAAAACGGAACACTGCATTATCTGTTCTGAGCTATTTTCCCACAAATTCTCCAGGCCTTCATAAGAATCTTCTGTTGGAGTAGGCTCTATTTTCCGGCGTTTTGTAGATTTCTTTTTGTTTGCATTTGTACTCTTCGGTTCTTGAAAAAATATTTCTTCGTTTTTGGAACCGTTAGTGTTATCATTATGATCGAATACTATATCTTCGAATACTATATTTTCGTTTATTAAGGAAGTGCTTTGAGGGGTGTCAGATGAAGGGGATGGTCGTTTATTCGTGTTTTCTAAAATCTCAGTATTATTAATTGTATCATTGATATATTCGGCTGGTTTGGGACATTTTGAAGCAATGTGCCCAAATTCTTTGCAACTGAAGAATTTCACTTTATCATCAGTTAAAAAGATCCTATATTCTTCGTCATCATAGGGTATTACTAATGAATTTGGCATTGTTTCTGTGTCATCCATTGCTGCAAAAAATTGTCGCCGGAAGCTATATACATGTTTGTATTCATCAGTACCAATTCCGGCACCTATAAATGAAATTGGAGATACAGCTTTTATGTTATTTTCTCTTACTTGTTCTTCAATAACATGATGAGGGATACAAGGGGAGACGTTTGACAAAATTATTCTTTTAGCTGGGAGAATCAATTTATTGCTGCAAAAAATTGTCGCCGGAAGCTATATACATGTTTGTATTCATCAGTACCAATTCCGGCACCTATAAATGAAATTGGAGATACAGCTTTTATGTTATTTTCTCTTAGTTGTTCTTCAATAACATGATGAGGGATACAAGGGGAGACGTTTGACAAAATTATTCTTTTAGCTGGGAGAATCAATGTGTGTGTGTGTGTGTGTGTGTGTGTGTGTGTGTGTGTGTGTGTGTGTGTGTGTGTGTGTGTGTGTGTGTGTGTGTGTGTGTGTGTGTGTGTGTGTGTGTGTGTGTGTGTGTGTGTGTGTGTGTGTGTGTGTGTATTATTTATTAAACCAATAAGATTTAATTACATGTCATTCAGTATCACATTTTTACTTATATTACAATGTACAATATTATGCTATTTAAAAACTATTATTTTGTAATAAATTGTCAATAAAATAAGACTAAAATATAGATATCATATCATAGTAGTGATTATTGTATAAACCCTATCTTAATCCTATTATAATACATTATTAAAGTGTTCAGAAAATATAAGGGTGCATTCCTCAACTGTACATAGGACGTTATTCTTACACCAAAGTTTGTCGAATGTCTTCAGATTTGCTGTCTCCAGGTAAAATGAGAACTCGCTCAATATTCTGGCCTTCAGTTTTTTCAAAAACGAATTCAAGTAAGGTTCTAAGACTTCGCTGTCACCCTTTAGAAAACCTGTTGCGGATCTATAAATGGTTGCTTTAGTGACATTTATTAAATAATTGCTAAGATTTCCATTCCCAGTGTGATTACTAAATCCGCAATAAATATCTTTAATAAGTATTTGCTGTACTCCAAGTATTGATTTCACCATTTCCTTTACGAAAGCCCATAGTGCATTAGTTTGATAGCAATCCATTAGTATATGCCAGCCAGTACCTATTTGGTCTTCACAAAATGGACACAAACTTGATTGTCGCAAACCAGCGCGGTTTAGAAAAAGGCAATCCGCAAGTCTGTTTTTCGCCAGTCTCCACGGTATTTCCCCTTCAACACCAAGAGTGGGTTTAGCGAAGAAGCTTCTCCATTGAACAGGGTCATCCGACCATTTACCTTCAAGAACTTCTAAATTTCCCATTTCAAAATAAACCGAGGTTAATTTGTTTTGCAATTGTTTTCTAGAGCTTTTCGTTATGGAAACTTGTATTTCCTCATAACTAAAGGTAATATTATATGTATCATTTTTTGATCTGCTGTTGTTGCTCAGTGGAATCTTATAGTGGAGCTGAAAGAAAGCTTTGATCCTTCTATACTGATTGCATATTTCTAATTTTAGTCTGGGTGGCATATCCGTCAATTTTTCTGCAATTCTCTCATCTGGAAACCAATTTCTCACATCAAAAAGGTCCCCTATTGTTTTAAAGCCTTTTTGAACCCAAATATCATTAAAGAGTGGAGGTATAGTTTTTTTAATTAATGTTGTTTGAGCTATTGGGATTTGTTTAATGTCCTGTAGAGTTTTTGGAAAATCTGAAAGTTTTAAATCTGCATTTTGGGCCGTATTAATTAATGACTCTATAAACGAAGATGATGTAAAACGTACAGAATGATTAGATATGAAGAAGATTGGCCATGCTATTTTTAAACGGTTTGAGTTTTCAATGAGGTGATTCATAATTATGGCCCAGTTTTGACTTTTGTATGCTCTCATAAGTCGTTGGGCAAGGCATATTTTGAATGTTTGTTGTTTAGATGCCAAATGAATAAGCCCTATACCTCCTTGACCTATCGTTAAACATAATTCTTTTTGTGATACCCAATGTTTTCCTCTCCATATAAATTGGATCAGTTTCTTTTGTAGTAGCCCTATTTGTAGTTCCGTAAAGGGAAGTACTTGTAAGGAGTGCCAAAGTTGCGGTGCAATGAATTGGTTTGTTACAATTTTCCGTCCAATTAGGGAGAGCGATTGAGTTTTCTGCTTTCATTTAGTTTGTGAGAGTTCAATCTTACTAAGTAGTTTTTGACATGTATATTCGGTGCCTTGTTCGATATTGTTTGAAAATAGTATGCCTAGGACAGTTATGCTGTCCGATGTCCACGTAAAGTTTATTGGTTGATCCAATCTTGTTTTCCAGCTTCCACTCCAAAAACCGATAGATTTTCTGATATTTAATTCTGAGCCGGACTCCTCACCATATATGTGGTATATATACTCGAACTTTGCAAAATCACTTTCATCGCATATAAAAATAGACACATCATCTGCATAGGCAGCAGTTGTAAGTTTTTGGAACATTTTTGGTAGGGGAATACCTTCTAGTTTTTTTTCACATAAAGACAGGAACGTTTCAATTGAAATTGAGAATAACGTACCAGATAATGGGCATCCTTGCCTTATGCCTCTAGAAAAGTCTATGGTGCTGGTTAATAATGATCCTACTCGTATGTGACTTTCGGCAGATTTGTAGAGAATTTTTATAGCTTCAATGAAAAAATCACCGCACCCCATTATGTCTTGAACGTGGAAGAGATATTTGTGGTATATTTTGTCGAAAGCCTTTTTCTGGTCCAAATTTAAGATTGCTAAAGGTGACTTTTCTTTATTGGCAATGTATATCACGTCTCTATGCAAATGTAATGTGTCGTATATAGTCCTATTTGGAATAGAATAGCTTTGGCTTGGACCTACAAGCTTATGAATTACATTCGATAACCTTGTTGAGAGAGCTTTAGCAAATATTTTATAATCCGTTGTTAATAAGGATATAGGACGCCAATTTTCTATCTCCAATAAATCACCTTTCTTAGGCATTAGACATATTACTGCTTTTGTTAGCGATTTCGGCAACTGTTTCCTGTGGATAATTTCTTTATGAATCTTGAAATATGCGGTTTTCAGTTTGTCTCAAAATTTAAGATAGAAGTCGGTTGTCAACCCATCAATTCCTGGGGCTTTGTTCTTATTCAAAGAAAAAAGAGCGTTTGTGAACTCTTGTTCTGTAAAGTGTTCATTTAACATAGCTTGATCCATTTCAGGGAGTTTCTTTGAATGTTTATACAAATCACTATTTTTATTTAGAGAGAGGGAATTGTTTTCAGAATAAATGGACTTGAAATGTTTCCGTACTAAACAAACTATTTCACTTGGTTTTGTTATAATATTGTCCCCTTGCTTCAGCTTATTTAATGGTTTGAATGTGGAACACACTGTTTTATTAAATTTTGGACGATCATTGTCTATCAAATTTTCGTAATGCAACTTTTTAAGGAGTTTTTCACTAATTCGTCTGTAGGCATCTTGTGATTCTTTTAAGGTCTCGGATAAGGTTTTCAGATCTTCTGTGGATGGATTTTTCGTTGATAAGGCACGACTCAATTGTTTTTGAAGTTGTATGAACTCTAGAGATCTAGTTTTTCTTTTTTGTTGCATGAACAAGATTGTCATACATTTTATATTGACTTTGAAATTATCCCACCATTTCAGCACATCATCTTGTTTTTCCATTTGAAGTATTTCATTTTCTATAAAAGTATTCATATTGTCTACATACTCTTCATCATCTAGAAGCATGTTATTAAATTTCCAGTAGGGCTGAGCAAAGAAAAGTTATTCATTTGTTTCTACTTTAATATTTACTGCTAAATGGTCGGAGAATGAGTTTTGCAGAGTTATTGATTTCAAATTATTTGTGACGTTTGATGAGCAGTATATTCTATCAAGCCGAGAAGCAGAAAATGGTGGTGTAGGGGAGATAAATGTGAAGCCCCTGTCATCTTTATGTATATATCTCCAACAGTCTTGTAAGTCAAAATTTTCCAGTTTATCATTTAAATTTTTAGAGAAGGCAGGATATCTTTCGGTAGACCCACACCGATCTATCTGTGGGTATGTTGTGCAATTAAAATCCCCTCCGATAATTATATTTTGATTTTGGAGTGTTCCTAGGTGGTCTGTTAATGAAGTTACAACTACTTTGGCCGTCTGATTATTGTGTGGTAGATATATTGCGAAAATGTGCCAAATAATATTACCCACTTTGACAATTACTTTTTGTAAATATGAATTAAAAATTATACTATGTTGTTGTATTTTTATTGCATTATTATTTTTCACAGCAATAGCAGTGCCACTAAAATTCTGTTCTGACGGATTGATAAAAAATTCATATTTTGTACTATCTGATAGGTTTGGTTTGTCAATAATATTTGTTTCTTGTAGAAGAATGATATCAGGGTTGTAATTATCTAAAAATGTATGCAATTCTAAACTTTTGAAGCTACCTTTGATGCTTCTAGTATTTAATGTCGTAATTGTAATTAAACCTCCCATTGTGAAATTTTAGAAAATGCTATTGATGCTTTCGTTAGACAAAGACAGATTTAATGAATTTTGAGAGGATCGTACTGACTCAATGTCTGAGGTTGCATCTAATTTGCCGCCTTCGTCTTTATATGCTGTCTTCAGTGTCACCATTAATCTTTTACACCTTTCCTTCAATGATCTCTGTTGAAAGTAGAAACTTGCTTCTTTAATAAGCGTGATCAGACTGTTTATATTTGTTGTATATTCGTTAGCTATGCGTAGGGGTTGATCGTTGCCTTTCACGTCTCGTAAAAATTGAATGAAGTCGCAGCAATCTATTATTTGTTTGGGTTTATCAGTCCATAACTTTTCAACACCTTCGTAAATATCCTGAGTTGATTCGGATTCAGTTTTTCTACGTTTTGTTTTTTGTGTTCGTCTTTTCTTCGAACGTGAATGTAGGCATGGGCATATTTTCTTTTTCCTGAGTTTTTTTTTATATTGTTCTCCGTTTCTGTTGATGTTGTGGTAATAGTGATAGTTGAGGCTGGTCTTTTATTAACTGTGCTTTCGTTATTTGCGGGTAGATTGATTTCTATAGATTCATTTGTCTTAGTGCATTTTGAAGCGATATGTCCCGACTCTTTACATTTAAAACATTTGAGAGTGTCGTCAGATAAGAAAATTCTGTATTCTTCGTCATCGTAGTTAATTAGTATAGAGTTCGGAATTACGTTTGCTTCATCAATGGCTACAAAAACTTGCCTCCGGAAGCTAAGGACATGTTTAAA